>CM053513.1:58395054-58487357 GCA_028627145.1 Eidolon dupreanum
ATTCAAAACTGCAAATTTCTCTCCCTGGTCTCAGCTGCTGTCCCTATTCCCCAAACCACATGTTTGATTTCTTATCACCCTATATTATTCTTTGGTGAAGTTTGTTTTATCACAGGATCATTAAAGATCAGACCTCTTAAAGGAAGTCTACCCTGCTTCTCAGTATAACATTTGATTTTAATGATAACAAAAGAACAAAGTCCAATAATTGATTTGGACAGTTAGATCCTGGCAAAAAGAAGATGATGAGAAAGATACATAAAAGGAACTTTTTATTCCCTAGTAGTAGCCTCTACCTTGTCCTAAATAATTGGCAGCCTCAGTCAGCTTTTGGTGCAATATTAATGAGGATAAGGAACAATGATTTGTATCAGTCAAGTCCTCAGATGGTCCAAAAAAACTTATTAATTGCCTCCCTTCCCCAAATTTTAGAGCAAACATGCTAAAGACTCGTATAATTTGCTAATTTAATTTTACCTCCTTTTATTTCCTCTATTCATCCTGTGAACAACATAATAATTAGTGAAATGTCAGGAAGTAAATATAGAACAGGAGGCAGGGAAATGGTCACAGACACTTATTGAGCACTTTCTGTGCAGCAGGCGCGGTACTGAGAATCGAGCATACAGTGGACTTAAGTGTCTGGATACCTCACAAACATATTATTAAATGGACCCTGCTTGCAAAAGCAAACTCCAAAAGTTTGTCTTTAGGGTATTGTTTGGTCACATAAGAATTAGCCAAATGTGACCTTTCTTTGTTGTTCAAAGTTAAAAGGGCAAAAAAGAGAAAATTTAATGACTTCATAATAATCTCTAAAAACATAGAGGTCCACTTAAACATAAGTTACTTCAAAGATCTCTACAGCTGCTAAGATATATGATACCTTTAATAGATTTATAGGCCTCTTTGAGTGCTTTGTGTTCACAGACCACAGCAAGAGCAACGTAATTGCTTTTTTCATCTCTGTGAACTGTCTGTGGGATTTACAGGGTAAACACAAGATGCAATGTTTACATCAGGTGATTCCCCAGTAAAGCAAACTTCAAGTTCTTTATTATTCCCTATATTTTAAAGTTCAGATTATTGTGATTACACTCCATTATTCATTGGAGTCTTACAAGAAACCAAAGATTGTGTTTTCAATGATTGATGACAGTTAAACTTTGTTGAGTCTTAAGCTTTGTAATGTATTTTTTCAGAGGTCTTCCTCAGTTCACTTTATAGGTTGCTCTGGAATTTCTGAACCTAACAAAGTGATTCTTGTAGCTTTTAGAATTAACACAGTTAAAAAGGAACAAACTTTAATAAAAAAAAAATATGTTAGGTAATAGATCAAAGTGTCAGTAAAAATTGAAGACTTTTTTCTTAAACTTAATTCTCTAGATTGGTTGGTTGGAATTTAGTCACTAAGCTATCTGGAAGTAATCACTGTGCACTAAAAATTTTTATATTTCAGGAAAATCTATGTTAACAACTGCCAAGTAGTCAGATATAATAAAAAAGATAGTTTTTTGTCCTAGGGTCTTGAAATATGGATTCAAATCCCTACTGCACCACTGGTAAACTCTTGATCTTGTCAAACTTTTTGTGTTTCAGTTCCTTTCTCTGTAGAATATGGATAAAAATGACATCTACTCTATATAGTTGCTGTGAGTATTGAGTGAGATAATATGTATAAAATACTTACCTAGCATAATAAATCAAATCATAAAGAACTCAATAAAATCAAAGCATAAGGACTCAATAAAACTTAATCATACTCAATAAAGTGATACCCTCATTTGTTTCCCTATAATGTTTTATACCTACTGCTGATAGAACATTCATCCTATGATACTCCAGTTATTACCATGTGAAGAACTGTTGAATAGAGACCATGATTTAAGAATCTTAGAATTAATGAGTTATTAAATAAATGGTAAAGCCATTTCTTCAACTGATATGGAAGACTGATATTGCAAATACAACTATATTTTATAGGCACAAACAAGTTAGAAAGAAGGCATAAACCAACAAAAATGGAGAATAAACCAGGCAGAATAGAGTACGATCAGCAAGGATGTTAGTTATAAGCAATCATTTTTGGTCATACTGATAAATATCAGCCCCAGGTATAGCCCAAGTCATTCAATTTCATTTAAGATATTTACTTTCAAAACATTTTGTAACTATGCATAGTGATAGATGTTAACTAGACATTAATATGGCGACCATTCTGCAATATATACAAATATTGAATCATTGTATTTATACACCTGAAACTAATATGTTATATGTCAATTCTATCTCAACTTAAAAAGACATTTGCTTTGAATGACTTTTATGAACATTAGTGTACCCCAGAGTATATAAAGATATCTCAACAACAATTTGAATAAATTCAGTAGTTTGACTAGTAGATCAGTGTAATGATAACAAATATTTATCATCTGCCATCTTTGTGTGAAGCACTCTATACCCAAAAATTCCTAGTTGAACAAAACATCAACCTTGTCTTCTAGGAACTATATACTATGTGATATTCTCAATTTTTATTCTATCAACTAAAATAAAAGACTGATAACCAATTAAAGGCAGACCACCTTCTTTACATTGTCTGTGGTTTGACTTGCCTTTTTAAAGAGAAAATACATTTTAAAAAACTTACTACCACTGCTGACAAAACTCTATCAATAAGTAAACATTTTCCTCCAGTGGAATGAGCCTTCTTGCTGAAGATGGTTTTGGCCAGTAAAAGTAGTTACCGTTGAAATGTAAATGATGAAGACATGCTATATATTTAAAAGAACCAAAATGGATCCTATAGAAGTTTGGCTATCATCCAAACACACTTGGTTTACAAACTTCTGTAATATTTAAAAAGGAAAGAAATCCCTGGCTTTAAATCTCCCATGTTATTTCCAAGAAGCCATGTCTTGTAGGTAAAATGATCAAGCGGATGCTGGACTGTCATCTTCTGGAAGTGGCGTAAAGCTACCTCTGCAATGGGAAGGAATGTAGAGTATAGGCAGCCAACCTGCCTTATAGAATTAAAACCATAATTTGATGACCTATAATTTTTATATTGGGTTTACAGATAGTTACATATTATAACCTTTTTAACTTAAATATATGTTGCACATATTCTTTTGTAGGTATGAAATATTTTATTTAAAACTTAATTTTTGAAAATGTTATATAGCTTACTTGTCTAGTATACTAATAGGAAGCCATCAAAACAATCCAACACTACATGTTATTTCTTTATTCTGTAGCTCATTCTTGCTTGTCTATTGATCCTTTAATCAAAGACTTCAGTTATCAGGAGAAAGACTGTGGGCAGAGGAAAAAAGAAACAGAGAAGAACTAGTGAGAAGAAAAGAGGAAGGAGAGTTATCGTTGGTCTAGTTCTCCAGTGGAGGGAGAGAGGTCATCACTGCAGGATGTCCTAGGTTCCCAATCAGAATGTCTGAGAGCTGAAGTAGAGGCATGTAGGCAGTAACAGGTTTAAAGATCTGCTGAGTAAATATCAAGGTCTATTCATAGATTTCAATCTATGGGCTGGAGATCCAAGATGGGATAAGACTGAAAACCTGTAGGTTCAGGCTGGGGTTTAGAAAAGAAATAAAGACCTCTGAATTTCCAGGTATTGCCAGACACACCATTTCTATAACCTAGCTTTCTCTCTTTCCTCTTCAATACCATTTCTGCTGCCTAAAACACTCTTCCCTCCTCCCCTGCCCTCTCATGATAACTCCTACTAATACTACTTCCTCAAAGAAGCATTTTTTGAAGCACCAAGCTGGGGTAGGGGTTTCCTTTGCACTCACTGCTCACCGTATAGCACTCTGCACTTTGATTCCTGGCACTTAATACAGATATAAGTAAATGTTCACGTTCAACCTCTGTCTCTGCAGTTGTGTGTGCATAAGTTCTAAGACAGGAGAGCCTCTGCTTTCTTATTCACCCTCTAGAGCCTAATACAGAGCCTGGAACATAGGAAGTACTCGAGAAACAGTTATTAAATATATAAATGGCAAACTAGTGAATGAATGGATAAATGAATGAGTTGCCTCTGGAATATCCAAGCAGATATAGCTCATAGACAGAATGATGATTCTCAGCCCAGAAGAGAGATTAGGGCTGGCAATAAAGATTGAAGGAAGAGTTACCGGCTTATAAGTGGTGATGAAGTCATGGGAAAAAAATAAATCTAAGAAGTGTAAAAATGCATAAGACTGAAGAAACAGCGGAGGTGGATCCCATGGAAGTAATTCAGAAAATTTTCTCAGAAAGTATAGTGCACTCCAGGTAAAGGTTAGAGCTTAGACTGTTTTAGTCAAACAGTCTGACTCCTAATCCTAGCTGCAGTTCTTCCTGTGTGAATCCGGTAAGTGTCAGGAGCTCAGCAAGCTGGAGAGGGCTGAGCTGCCAGATATTAAGGTAGCCAGTTGAAGCAACAAGCCAAAAATGAAAGTAATGGTCAATAGTGAAGACTTTAATTATTTACTACAGTACAATAAGCAAGAGGCTAAACTGGAGAAAGTACTACCCTCCCTTTTCCCCCATGCCCCGCCGTGCCCCATTCCATTTTTTCACATGGAAAGGCACACTGATCATGGATCACACAGACCAACACAGACATTGGGTCATCTTACTCCTGAGGGAGCCCCAAATAAAAGGCTCCTGTAGCTTTATAGACCTGGGAGCTGAGAAGAGGACGAGGGGCAAGGGATAGGAGTGGAAAAGCACTGAGTTGTTCATCAGAGTGGAGAAGATTTCCCCTCACCTCTCCCCAAAAGGTGCTTCTAGTGGAGGAGACTGAGGGAGGCCTCCACTGAGAGCCCCAATGAGGACACCAGGGCTGAGAATGCAAGGATGTATGAGAGCATGGCCAGCCAGAGGGGCCTGAGTCCTTGACAGCAACTCCCCTCAGAGACTGAAGTATATTATCTGTGCCCCAAGTCTGATGGGGGGAGGGCAGCCTTCTGCTGTGAGGCCTGTAAGGTAAAGGCTTTGTAATTGCCTATGGCTGGCCTCAAAAATCACTCATAAGTGTTTGTCCGAGAGCCCGACTCCTGAGTAAGTTACTTGAACTCCAAACCTCAAGTTTCCTGACCTACACCTACCTCATAAGTTGTTGCAAAAACTTAGCTATATGTTTGACATATATGCAGTGCTCCATAAACGAGAATGGCATAGGAGCAAGTTAGATGGAAGTGACACCACTGGAGCTAAGAGAGAAGAGGTCGAGAAGGTCACGACTGAAATTATGTGCTGCAGTGAATGGCTGAGTCATTAGTGACCTTAGGAGGGTAGTTTCCACAGAGTAAAGATGATGAAAATCAGAGTGCAAAAAGTTATCAGCAAATGAGAGGTAAGGGAGAAGAGACAGCAAGCGTCAACTAGTCTGTGAAGAGATTAGTGACAGTGAGAACCTGTGCACAGCTAAGGAAGATGCACAAGACTTTACAGCTGCCATCTGATTTGTAAGACATCTGTCTTCTGAATGCTCTAAAGCCACAAAGACAATATTAGTATGGGTTTTAAAGCTGATTAAGTGAATTATTGTGGAGAAGATGGAGACTCTGGGAGGGCCAGGGAGAGAAAAAGCTCCTAGACTGAGGGTGAGGCCTTCTGAGAGGAACACTGCGTGGCGGCAGTGTTTCCAGTGATGCAGGAGTGCCAGTGTGGTTGTAAACCCTGAGCCCGGCCCGTGGACTGTTCCAGGTGTGCAGGCTTCCCTTCAAGATCCCTCGTTTATCCTTCGTCCTGCCTAAAGCACCATGCACTTTCCACTGCTACCAGCCTTTTTTCTATACATCTGCCAGCTTTTATCTCCCAAGGCTTGAGCCGTGACAGTCCTTCTCCCTGTCGGCTGTCTCTATAGCAAGCTTTGCCTCTGTTCAGTGGACTGAGAAACATCACAGATTCATGTTTGTGCCGGAATCCAGCAGATGATCTTTTCTCTCCTCCTACCCTAACCAGCAATAAATTCTACATAATTTATTACACACTTATACTTTTTGAGGCTAGGGACAAACTGTGATTTATCTCTCAACATTGACCCATCAAGAGAAATCAACTGTTATTCTAAAGAGACAAAAAAAAAAAAAAAAAAAAAAAAAAAAATCAAATTCCCATTAATAGTACTACAACCAAAGAAGAACACGAACGTGGGTATCATATAGTTTCTATGGAGGATGTAAATCCAGTGAGGCCCATGTAATGGGATTTATTATATTTTTTATGTGAGAATAATATTTCCAGGGTTTTTAGGTATATGTAATGCAAAGCCTTTTTCTTGTACTAAAATACCAAAAGATGCACAAAGCTCAGTAAGTCTTAAAGTTGTAGCTTAGATCATCCAGGTTTTTGCATGAGAAAGAACGGGTAAGAAAACAATACAGCTGCTGTAAACTATTGCATGAAATAATTTAATCACGTTCAACTCAGTAGGTTTACGCCTGGTGCCATTTCTTTCCTGATTCTTTAGTAGACTATCATTTTCTGCCTCTGCTGTTTACAGGAATACTTTTTATTTCAAAAACAAGATTTTTCTTGGCTCTCAACTCACCCATGACTTTATCGTTGAATATTTTTTTAATGTTATAACTCAACTCTTTGTGTGGCTAAATGGCTAAGGCTCTTTTATGTTGCTGTTCTTATTTCTCTCCCCATCAAGCATTCTGACCGCTGCTGTCAAAATCTGATAATAAATGAAGATTTCTCCCACAGTGGACCTCTTATAACCATGGCAACTACAGCAGCAGCTAATGGCCACATTGCGAAATTTTGAAAGGGACAGTTTCTCACTGCTATAGTACAAATATCCTTTTCTTACCTTTTCTCCATAATGGTTCTAAGAAAACAACACATCCTCAGCAAAAATTTGCTTTGTTGTGCACATGTGGGGTCACTTTTTAAAAAAATCAAGAAGGTAGAAGAGAAACTATAAATAAAAGAGAAAGGCCGATTTGAATGTATAGCACTAAAGTGGGGAAAGATGCCAATGGCTTAGCAGTATTGACAACATATTTTTACTGTTTTTACAACTGAAATCAGTGCAGTTATTGCTTCTTAAGAATTTGAGAATACTGCTGTTTCGCCACTCCACCATCAACCAGGGAGGTTTTCTAGAATTTTTTTTAGGCTTTATAGTATTTGTTTCTCCAAACAACTGGTCACTTTTAGGCAATACAGCTATGTGCATCTATGTACAGGTACTACAGTATCTTGTTTCTATAAGGTGGGCACTTTTATGCTTTTCTATATGCCCTTGAAAGAACCCCAGTGCAGAATCAGCATGTGAGTCCTTCAGCCCTCCTTTTATGCATTCCCACAGTACCAAAATGACAAGGAATTTCTGCGTGAGTCCTGCTATCAGACACTCAAAGATGTTCTGGCTTTTTTGTTTATAAAACAGACCAAAACTAGTTTCAAATGTAGAAATTCCCCCTGGAGGCCTGCTTCTGGAGCCACCTGCCTATTAAAACAAAGGAAGATGTTCTCCACTTTAATTTCCTGTTATGGAAATAACAGACATTCAGATAGATCTTTCTGTCTCTGTCTACCTACCTACCTACCCACAAGAACTGCGCTTGAAGGTTTTTTGTTTTTTACATTTTCCTTCAACTGTCAATAGAGATGAGTAAGTGACAACAGATTAGAGCTCAGCATCAGCCTTCCAAATACAGCAGGATTCGTCAGGGCCATGTACACCAACATCAGGTACATTTCATCAGTGTAAATAATCACCTCCCTCTGAGGTTTTCAGAATTAAGTGGACTGTGTAGGACTAACATAGGAGTGGAAATGTCCCAGGCCATAGAGCAAGCAGCAAAGCTATTAACTATTATTACCATTTGAATTTTACCTTGCCCAAAACCATTGGTTTGTTTTTTCAACTCTCCCTAAAGCTATTCTCTCTATATAAAAGTTCTTAATCATGTGAATAGGTTTGAGAGTTAAGACCTCCTTAGATTTGCATTAGAGTTCTGCTTCTCTCTGCTGAGAAACTGTGGGCAAATTACTCAAACTAACTTAATCTCCAGGAGGCATTAATTTGTAAACCGAGACTGATAATGGTTCTCCCTCAGAGGAAGCTGAGAAGAATAAGCTGACTTAACCACATATGAGAACACTCAGATCTGTAACTGGAGGAAACTAAATTCTTCATGAATAGTTTTTACCTTTTTCTTCCCATCGTTCCTGACTCTCACTTTCTCCTTTTCCTTAGAAGAGCTAGTCATGAGTAGAGGCTCATATTTCTGAATTGCTTATCTATTTTTAAAGCCATTTTCATAAGCATGTAAAATTATTTGCTGTATAGTAAGATAAGACAAGTAAACTGTAGATGCTACAAGATTATCAGTGGTGAGTTTTTAGTTTTCCTTAATCAAATCAAAAGATCACTGCCGTGAATATCCCACAATGTCTCCCACATAAAATTAAATTTGAAGTCACAAAACAGTAGATTTCCTTTTTGAACTGGTTCACCAAGTTTCAGCAGAGGAATAAACTTGGAGAATCATCACGATAGCCCAGACAACAGACTGGCCTGATCTTATTTATCTCAGTAATGGGAGTGAATCAGGCTAGCAAGAAAACACACATTGTAACAAATAAAGATGTCAGGATGTTCTACAGGAAAAGCTTCTTTTCAATCTTTTTTTAAGGCAAACTTTAGAGATTCAACACAAAACATTGCAAACCATTCATTTTTGCCCTGACACAGAAACTTTCATCCTTTGGAAGGTACCAGAATAAATTTGAAACTTTCAATAAAATATTTTGTGTGACTACAAAAGCAACACTGAACATAAATAAGTCTTTGCCACCAACTCATTTTGAGGTGTAGTCATCCAAATACAATGATGCTGCAATATGCACATGTGTGTATAACTTTTGAAAAGTGTGAGTTCATGAAATACTCCTTCCAGTCATTTCGAGACCAAGATGCACTGTCAAATTGCAAGCAAGCATTTGTCAAATCAGAATTCAGGGCTGCTGGCTCAGTGAGAGGCAAAGCCTGAATGATGAGTTGGGAAGGAAAATGTAAAAAAAAAAAAAAAAAAAAAAAAAAACCAAAGAAAAAATAATCTTGTGCTCTAAGCAAATCAAATCAGTATAAGAAGACAGGATTTCTGTAAGTACACATTTGACTACACAAAGGGGTCACTGTGTTCATCCAATGTTGCCCAATAGTCTTGGGCCTTAGTTATTCAAACAGAATTTTTGCCTTTCTGTCATTAACTTAACCTCTAATGCTTTAGACAAACAAAAGAAAGTAATATGTATACAACCAACAATTTACTTACTACATATAACTTTTTTTAAAAATTCACAAGTCAGATCTTCTTTTGAAAGAAGAAATAAAACCATCAACTATTTATTTAAGTCATTTTATTTTCCATATAGGACTCCATAGTATATAGAAAAATTGATATTGCCTCTTTGAAACATGTACTTTTCCCTACATTAATCAACGTAATACATTCTTTTTAAAAAATGATAGAAATGTTCCCAGCTCAAACTATGATTTAAAATATAAAAGGTATTAAATGATAGTTTCCTTAGAGAACTTAAGCACATTTTCTTCAGAGCAATGTTGTCATTACCTAGTCAATAAATGATGTTTTTCTTCTGCATTAACTCATTTGGTAGAAACAAGTACAGGATAGACCAACCCACATGCCACTATAGTGAAAACCTAAAACTTGTTACTGTGTTCTCAGGTAAGTATTGAGGAACAGTAAATTTTTCCTTTTCTGTATTTCTGTTTTTGTTGTTCACGATGACATAGGCTTAACATTTTGAGTACTATGCATGGAGAGAACTAACTCAGCAGAGAATGGGAAAAATCATTTTTCAATTTAGTATAATTTGAGTGCTGAGATCATATTTCTGTATCGTTTGTTTATTTATTTATTTATTTTTTTTAACAGATGAAAAGCATTGGTTTTTCTAGGGGAAAATTCTGTGTGTTAAACACATACAATTATACTTCTAAAAATTACCTTTTTAAAAGCTTCCTGAGGTTCCTTGTTTTGGCCAAAGTTATACATGACACTGTTTATTACACAAAGATACTCAATAAATGAATGAATCAAGGAAGATGACCTAATAGAAATTTTGCTTATTTCTCAGGACCTAAAATTGCATTTACTCTGGTACTAGGTGTGGCCCTAAGCACTATATAAACTTTAATTCATATAATACTTATACTAACCCCAGGATATGTGTTTTATTATTATCTTCATCTTACAAGTGAGGAAATCAGGACAAAGAGAAGTTGTTTAGCTAAAGCCACATAGGTGACTATGGTGGAGCTAGACTCTGAACAGGAATCCTGGTTCCTGACTCCGCGCCTTAATCCTCATTAACCATGCTGTCTCCTTAAATTTATATTAGTAGTCACCCAAAATTTGAGACAGTCTAATGGAGCATCTAAAATAACAATAGATTTCTATCTCCCCTTTCACTTAATCCTCTCTGCTTATAAAAAGGATATTTGGGGTTTTTTAGTAGTTTAGAAATATAAGAAAAATAAAGCCCCAAAAGGAGGCATAGCTCTAATTTTCAGATTGTGTTTATGGTAAGCCTACCAGTTGCATCCTTATTATTGCCTAGATTTGCTTGGAAAAAAAAAATCTGCGAGCCCAAAAACTGAGACTGTGAATGAACTTTGATTTATAAGCTTTAAAGGCCTACTGGCTCATCATTATTGAGGTAATACATTGAGCTTTGGAGTCAGACAAATTTGGGGTTATGTACTTACACTGCCATTTACCATCTTGTGTGACATTAGGCACGTTCTTAATCTCTCAGCACCTAATGATCCTTAACTGTAAAATGGAGTTAATAATGTGATTTCTTGGGGTTATTTTGAAAATTTTATACGTAGGGTCATAGTAAAGGCTCAAAAATATTTTATTCTCTTTCCCTTTATAGCAATGCTGTTATGACTAAATTGTACTTCTACATCTTTAATCTCCATCACTAGATTTGAATTAGACAAAATACAAATGGCATTATCACCAGAAGGTCACATTTAAAACATTAGAACTTCCATTAGCGTATTAAACTTTAATTAAACATTTCAGATTATTTAGTCCAGTAAATAGTAAATGTCACCCTGCAAAGGCACTTTTATTAATGTATCCCACACACATACCCAATTGGCCCTTTTTTGGAAAGATTTTATCTCTCAGGAAAATTGAATTTATCCAGTAATATTTAACTTAGTTCTCATTTTCATTTATTAAAATCATGTATACAGATATAGTCAACTTTCTTGTCAGCATGAAACCACAAATGTTCCCAACACTTAGTTTGATACTTCCAACAAAAAGAAAAGAAATTTTTATATTTGCTCGTCTTTATAGTCTCCTTGTAAGTTAATTGTTGTAGACTATTTAATGGCTATCAATATTCCATTTATATCCTTTATGGAAGATCATATTTCTCAGTCCTGTTAAACTCAAGTGTGGCCATATGACTTGCTTTGGCCAAAAATTGGAAACAGACCAGAGTGTGTCAGTTCTAAGTAGAAGCTTTAGGCGAAGAGCCTTGAACTGAAATCTGAGCGATTAGTAGATACTAGCCAAGCAAAAAGTGGAGAGAATCTATTCTAGACAGAGAAAATAGCATGTGATGAGCTTTTGAAAAGAGACTGTAAAATTCAGACCTTTATACTGGTGTAGTTGAGTGCAGAAAGACAGTTGGGCCTGCCCCTCCCTTTGGGGCATACTGTCTTATCTCTTCAACGACTAAATTCCACAGGACTGCAGCTTTCTTTCTTTAGTGCAGCCCTTCTCCTTCTAAAAATGTACTTTCAATAAAAAAAAAAATGTGCTTTCAATAAAAAAAAAAAGACAGTTGGAAAGGGCAAGACTATAGTGAGGAATAAGGTTACAGTGGTAAGAAGGAAGGTCAGATCACACAGACTTGTTGGTCATATCAAGGATCTTATATTCTATAACAAGTGCAGCGTGAAGCCATATAAAGAAAATGATGTATGATTTAGATTTGTAAGGAACTCTCGGAATTTTGTGTGCAGAACAAATTGGAAAGGGAGTCATGGAAACTTTTAGACCAGATGAAAAGCTAATGTGATAATCCAGGCTGGAATTGATAGTGGCTTGACCCCTAGCAATGGCTGTGGAGATAGAAGAAGTGGACGGATGTTAAATATATATAGGGACAGATTTAATAGATGTTGAAGATTAATGGTAGAATGTAGAGGTGGAAGAAGAAGAAGTGAAGGAGTACTTTGTGGTTCCCTATAAAGTAATTGGGTGGAAGGGGACTTCATTTATGGCAAAGAGGATGGCTTGCAGTTGCGCTCAGTTAAAGAAAGTCAAATATATTTAGACTGAGGATGTTATATGGAGAGGCCACTGGGCAGTTGGTGCTTGGAGAAGCAATCTGGACAGGTGACATAAATTTGGGATTTATCAACATGTCAATGGTACTTAAAGCTATGAGAATGAATGAGGTTATTTAGAAAGAGAATATAAAGAAGAACAGAAAAGCACTTGGGATCCAGACCTGAGTAACTCTAACATTTAATCAGAGAGAGGTAGAGAAATGTGACAGGTAGACTGAAAACAACAAAAAATTTTAATAAGAATGGAATAATAGCTTCCCACTGGAAAGCACTTGAGTCTTTAGCTCTGAAGATATAGGATGGGTATATTTTTCTAAAGGAGGGCAACCATCAAAAGTTCTGAGCCTCGGTGGGTGGAGAGCTATAGACTGGCCTCTCGGGTGGGAAAGGGGGAAGGGACACAGCCTCCTCAGTAGGGCTTGGAGGAACTTTAGCTACTTCAGTTATTTAAGATGAAGACATTTCTGTATTGCTCATGATGCTTCCTCTATAGAAAAGACATTCACTGTCACTTTGTATGTTTGCAGTTAACAAGCTAGTATGTTTTTCCTGTTTATCTCCTAGAAGCTATACCAGCAATTTGAGTCACTGCCACAAAGCAGGTACAGTTTCTTCAACTACAGCCTCATGGTCCAAAAGCGATCTCTGTATAGAAATCAGCTTGCCTTTTTCCTCTTCATGCCATGTAGAGGCAGGTTCTTTCACCTTCCTCAAACTGCAGGTCCCAAGCTACCTATAGTTGCACACTGGGCCTCTCAGCAGGGCTGTAAAAACTCCTAAAAGGGGGGGGGGGGGAAACTTGGGGTTTGTTTCCATTAAGGGGTAATGAATTAGACACATTGTTTCTGTTCTGGTCGCCTAACTCCCTGACTTGATACACACTGAGTCCATACTTGGAAGAACTAATGTGGAGGAAGAGTCACTGTTCCCAAAAGCGATCTCACCTCTCCCACCCCACCCGGCTAAGGTTATGGCAGCACCTAGCAACACATTTATTTCAGGAAATTCACCCCCTAGGAAATATACTGCCTCCAGCCTGGCCTTTTTGACACTGCACAAATGTCTCTGATTTTCCCTCGGCTGTATCGACACAACACTCTGCCATATTCTGCCCCAGCCTCCTTGCCCTAGCCGGGAACCTCAGAGAGTATATGTCATAATGCCTAATAAATGCCAAGAGCTTAACAAATATTAGTTCCCTCCTCTTCTGCTCATCTGCAAGCCTGGATCCCAGCTTCTGATTGACCTGATCGACTTCCTAATTCTGAGCTGGGTATAAATACTAGTAATATAGGCCATTCTCATATTCTCTATTTCATGTAATACTCATAATAACTATAAAATTCACCTTCACGAAAATGCCATTTGACCCTTTGTTCAGGCAGGAATTTTCTTGAAAGGTAGATTTTTAAGCTGATTTAACCTGACTGAGGCTTTTTTGATTGAAATACTTCAGAGCTCAGAGCAACAGCCCCACCTTCTAATAAACAAGGCAGAACCCTGGGGAGCTTTAGGGAACTGGCCTCTCCATCCTCTGCATTCTGACTAGATTTAGTTCTCTAATCCATGTAGAGCCATTGTTTCCTTTGGTCACTTCTATTTTCCCAATCACTTATCTTTTAAATGAATGAATGAATAAATGAATGAATGAATGCTTTAGAGATGTTACTCGGTGCCAGTCTGGCTGCTTAAGCTGCTATAGTCCCAGCCTCAGACTGTTTGAGACAAAGTATATAGATATAGATGTTTATTACTTATGTTACCACGAGACAACTGGCTGTCTCATTGTCCACAGAACTATAAGGCTTAACCCGAAATGATCCTTGATCTTTCTTCTCAAAATCTAAAATCACATTTCTTACAGAGTCAGCATGTTTATTTCTAATAGGAAATATAGTGATAATCCACTTTGCCATATGGTATAATGGGAGGAGGAAATGGGAAAGAGAAGATTTAAATTCTAAGGACCTGAATTCCAGTCTTGGTTCTATCACTTTATGTTTGAGCAATATTAATTAAGCTTTCTGAGCTTCAATTCACTTTTCTGTACTGCTTGCGTGAAAGGAGTGGTCATGACGTTGAGTTAAGATAATATATTTGAAAATAATAAAAATTACTCATATCTGATTTTTGATAATTTAGTGATTATATTATTTCAACAAACGCAGCTCCTATATGTTTAGGCTGATTTTAGTTCTTGTCTCAACCACACTCTGCCCACAAGAAAAAGAAAAATCTAAGTCAGTGGTTCTCACACCTGACTAATTTTACCTGGAAACCATTAAAATATATAGAGAGATTCTCAAACTAAGCTTATCAAGGCTCTCCCAGTGGACGTAGATGTACGCCAAGGAGACTGTATTTTTTAAAAGCATCACAAATAAACTGCTACAGCTTTTTCAGAGGAAATTGGCAATGGGTGTTAACATTTTATCCTTAGACCTGATAATTTTATTTCTAGAAATTTATCCTGCCAATATGCTTAAACAAATGTGGAAAGATATACATACATAAGAGGATTTTCACTGCAGCCTTGTTTGTATTTTTTAAAAACCATTTAGATGTTCATCAGTAGAAGGCTATTTAAATAAATGATGATATGTGCATATAGTTGAACGAAATGCTGACATTGACAGATGGCATACATTATTCTTAAATTTTAGAAAATATATGGAACAGTTTTGTGATATGATAAATAAAATATAAAAAGGGTTTATAGTGTGTATATTCATGTGTGGGTATATAAAAGATGCACCTTGAACTGTTAATAGTGGGAAATCTGAGAAACAGTTTTGGGAAAAAGAGAAAAGGAAATATGAGACTTTTACTTTTTGATTTATACATTTTTTTTTACATTTTTTTCTTATAGCATAAATATATCATATTAAAGAAAAACAGATCCTCAAGTGATTCTGATAAGCAGTCATGTCTAAAAAACTGCTGATTAAGAAGCATTTTAACCTTCTCTATCCGGCCTCATTTATTACTTCTCTTATGATTATTTTTTAAAGCTATTATTCACAATTTTTTATATTTCATCATTGTCAATTTCTTCAATTAAAACCTTTCTGAGTTTCCCCTATATATGTCCCAAGTACTAATTCACAAACTAATCCAATCTAAGAATATATACTGAGTAATTATGCCCAGTAAGTGCCAAGTGCTACTCCAGGCACTGGCACAAGCGAGACTACAAGCCCTGACCTTGTGGAGTGAGCATCCTAAATAACTTCTCTGAGTCGTGGTCCCTTCATCTATAAAACGTATGTATTATTAGTAACTTTCTTTGGTGTTTTCTGAGGATGAATCAAACATTGTATGTAAAGCATTTAGCATAGAGTCCAGTATCATAGAAGTGCTCAGTGACTCTAAGCTGCAGTAACTTCTTTGTAGTTATCTTCATCATTTTTCAGGAACAACTACTTGATCGAGTGTGAATTAAAACAAAAATAAAAATGGCTACAAAAACTAAATTACATCGTAAGAATGTAATCGTTGACCTTGTAAACATCTTGAAGTACATCTGCTTTACTAAATCACAACTGATTTTAGAAGACTTAGAGAAAGAGAAGTCAATTCAGTAAGAGGAAAAATGTTGCCTCTTATGTAGTTATTTAATACACCCCTTAGCCACAGAATTCTAACTTCCTAGGTTTGAAAAAGTGGATTACACAGCAGAGGCTGATGTGCATTTATAAAAATATATGACATTTTGTTCATGTCTGCAAGGATGAGGAATTTCTTTTGGAGATAAGATATCCAAAGGGCAGTGGGTGGCCCCTTAATCCTAATAGCAGAAACTCCTAAGAGTGGAAATCACAGTTATGAAGCTTGGAAAATGAACTTCTCTTTACATTTGCACTTGATCTTAAAAAGCACAAAATATGGGGTAAGCTAATTTCAGCTTTTCTTTCATATTGACTCAGAAGCTAAATATAGAGCCAGGTTTAACTATCCAATTAAATGTATTGTTTAAAAATGAAAACAATTACATTTGCAATTAAAATGAAGGTGAAATTGCAATTGCTTTAGCTACAATATTTCTTTTTTAATTTCTTTGTTGTTGACAGTTTGTTTTTTTCAGCAAAGGAAAAAAATTTAACAATGATTATTAATGGACGTCCTGGAGTGGTCCCCAGTTAGCCTCACCCTGTGTTTGCAGCAGGGGCTTGATTGTCTGATTCTGTTCACTCTAAAAGAAACCCCAAGGTAAATAGAACTACTGCAGATAGCATAACAATGAGCAACAGGTAGTTTTTGTGCCAAATAACTGGAAAATTCTCCATGTAAACTTATATGTCTTTGGTATATTCTAAATGCTAATTTTTAAAATTGAGAAAGAGTAAAGGGCAAGCAATATCCTCAAGTCCGTGAATCATAAAAATGTTTTTGTAATGGAAAGAGGAAGTTATTAAGTATTCACTTAACAAGTATGGGTTGTATAACATCATGCCTAGAGCTTGTGCCAGGCAATAGCTCTAGAATGAAGAAAATGGCTGCCCTTAAAGAATAGTGTTATTGCAGTCACAGTCACAGAAAGCTATGGCATAAGCACGCTTTACTTCATGCCTTATTATGGCACCCTAGCTAGTGACTTGGTTAAATACTAGTCACAAGGCAGAGTAGTCAACTCTCCTAATATGAACAGGCCAATATACACTTTTTCTATAAATTCTTAAACTTTAGGTTTTACATCTGGATTGTGATCTTTCTAAAGAACAATTATTTCAAAGAATGTTTTCACTCTTAGATTTGGTCTGAGCAAGACTACCAAAATTTGAGAAAGTACAACATATTGAATGAAAATAAAAGACTCAAAGCATTTTAATAGTCATGACAGCTTTGTTTTATGTTTGGTGTGAACAATATTTAAACCAATCAGTACAGTGTATTGTAATACATCATTTTAAACTAACATACACTTTTCAGACCATTTTTTTACATAGTCGGGCTATTTCAATTGATTATTCTAGTGATTAAAATAGACTTTTAGGTCTGGTGGTTATGTCCATTGTAATTATTCTAATTGGTCTACTCTGTTTTTCACTTGGAAATCCCCTAAGAAAATAATTCTCTTTAATAGATGCAAATGTTTGCAAATACTGACAAAAAAATACAGATATTTCACAAAGGTATGGAAGGGAAATATTTTTTCACTCTTACCTCATTTTTGTTTGTGTGTGCATATTATATAAGACTTGAGTGTATTCCTGTCAAATTACGTCTAGCAAAAGTACATAGTACTTAAAAAAAATAATAAAAATAAACTGTGACTTGGCATCTATTAGAACTGTTGATAACATTTTTTGAAAGATTTATCCAGAGTATTGTTACTTCACTGAAATAAAGTTGGAAGCAGTTGTTTAAAAGTTCATGTAGTTAAATTGTAAGTCAAAAAGTGTCTCTGTCTAGAAATGACTCTCTTCTTCCATTCCGCTTTGTTTAGTTTAACTATGAAAATAATTGCTTTTCTTAAAGAGTTTGAAGACCCCTGAACATATACATATAGAGTTTGAAGACCCTTGAACATACATTTTATATATATATATATATATATATATATATATATATATATATATAGAGAGAGAGAGAGAGAGAGAGAGAGAGAGAGAGAGAGAGAGAGATCTGACCTCTAAAATTTTCTGACCCCTGAAATTTTCTTAATGAATCAATTATCATTATTATAGATTCCACAAATAACTCCCACATGTAGCTCTTGTCTCAGCTGTAGTATTACATCTATGTGATTATTTGATTAATGCCAATCTCCCCCACTGAGCTTTATGCTTGGTGAGGGCAGGGACCATCTCCTGTTATTTGTCATTGTTCTCCAGCACCAACTGAGTGCCTACCATGTAGTAGCTGTTCAATAATTATTTGTTAAATGAACTTTATGCCATACAGGGCACTTTGAAGAGTGGGTAATCATCTTTTGACTTAGCTGTACTCTTTTTATAAAGGTTGATCATTCTATGTCCACAAAAACTGCTGTACATATCTGCTTTTCAAGTAGAATGTTGTATGTAAAATGTTCTAATTCATTCAGAGAAAAAGCATAGTAAAAATGCTATCCGATATTTGAAATCATTTATCTTAAAGACATTCAAAACTTAAGGCATCTTATTCATTCTTACAGTGTTATGTGAAAACTATTTTTTAAGGTGAAGAGGAAATTTTTTCTACTCAGAAGAAAAGATTTTGATTAAATTGCTTTTTTGGATTAGCAGGTTTCTTTGGGTATATAATGTCTAACAACTTAAGGAAATTTTGAGAAATGTTCAGAAAAATTAACAAGTATTAAAATGTGTTACAACCAAAAGTCTCATTTATTTACCATCAAGAATAAATTATCTGTAAAAGTAATCACAATTTCACAGAGAAAAAGAGGTTCAAGTTTATTCTAAAGTTTAACTAAATAGAGACACTACCTAGAGATGCTGTGTGGATCTGTCTGGAATAAGCCACTATCTAAGAACTTGGTAAATGATGTACATATAGAGTAGATTGGCTTCCAACCTGAACACCTCATAAATTATCAGTGTGGCCAACGGTTAATTTGTTTGTGGCTTTTTTAAATATAAATTACCCCTGTCAACAGTAACATCTACGTAATATTTTTTACCCAGAAAGATTCCGTTAAGACTCCACAAACTAAAAGGCAGAATAGAATTTTGGAATAAGAACCTCTCTGCATTCTTCAGATAATTTCTTAGGGAGTTTTGGGGAGGCCAGTTGTAATTAATTGGAACTTGTAGGAATTTAAGCCAAGATTTTGTTTAAAGACATGTACATAAGATAGCAAGTCTACTTCCTCAAAATTCCCTCTGGATTTTTCATCTGTATTGTTTTTAACCTTCCCAAATAACTTCATTGCATGCCAAGTGACACATCCTACTTCTTGCAAGGTCTGGCATGATGTGGAGTCTGACAGAGTTAAGGGGACAAGACAAGGAGGAGTACATTGAATTACTTTTCTTGTTTGTTGGATTTTTTCTTTTCATATTAAAGAAATGGCTAAAAGGAAAACATAGATTATTGAGGTAAAAGTGTTATATCTTCAAATTTTATTGTAGTTGTCAAGAATTTTCGCTAGGTAATGAATGTTAATTAAGCCACAGCAACTAGTAGATAGGTACAGGTATATGTCAGCTGCAGTCACATTTGACCTCAACTCAAAAGTATTATCTTTGTCCTGATGATATTCTTCATTCTATTATGCAGGTTAGGTGGATTGGATGCAGGTGGGAATGCCAATCATTTATTCTTCCTTCATTGTGTGTGTATGACTGTTGGGGTGTGTGGGGGGGGGGTGGCGGCAGAGAGACAGATTGGTGAGATTTTAAAAACAATTTTTGTTTTAAATTTGCTCTTTGGTGTTATTCAAAATGTACTAGTTTCCTCTATGATTCAAGGGCTTTTAGAAGGTTGACTGAATTAACAGATATGTTATCAAAATTGCAAAATACAAGGGAAATGATTGTTTACAAAATGAGACATGAATTAAGAAGAGGGAAAAGTACATTTGGGATGATTTTTCAAGGAGAAGATAGAAGTTTAGTGACTGATGAGAAAACAATCACAATTAGTTTTCATGCATCATAGACCTGGCTTGTCAGTCATCTCTCTCTCTCTCTCTCTCTCTCTCTCTCTCTACACACAGGGAGGGGAGAGGGACCAGAGAGGCAAACTGAAGCTACCACCCGACCACCATCATGCTTCCCTATGCACTGTTCTTTCTCCTAAAATGTTTGTGCCTTATTTCCACCTCAACAGCTTGAAGCCTGAGCTCAAATAGGCATCTTCTTTACCATACTTTCTTTGATCACTTTTGCTGAAGTGACCTCACCCTCCTTCTACAGAACTAAGTAATGCTTCTTGAGTGAAACTTTACAATACTGTTATTGTGTAGGCTTTTTTATTCTCTTTCTCCCTGCCAAAAATAAAACAAACCAAAACACAACAGTCTTTGGCTGTATGATCCTACACGAATTACTCCAATTCCCTGTTCCTGGGTTTCTAAGTATATAAAAACGGAGATCAAGTCAGTAACAAGCTCATAGGGTAGTTCTGAGAATTACATAAGTGAATCAGTGTAAAGTGAACAATCAAGTGAAGAAATAGGTGCTCAATAAATGTGAAAAACAATTAACTATTATTACTGCCTGCTGACACCTGTGAGTACATATACAGTTTCCCTTCCTAGGCTTTGCCTTTCATTCTGCACATTGATGGAATACATCCTATATGCAAACTACTATGGTAAGTATTGCAGCGCCCACAGAGATCTCTAAGACTTCCATTACCTAATCTAAGGAGCTTGCAGTTCGTTGGAAGAGGTAAAACAAATCACTTTAGTGAAGGAAAAAAACAGCATTAGAAAATTATAAACAAACTTCTGGAGAAAATTCAATGGATAGATAAATCTTTGATTTCCCCAAACCAGCCAGATTTTCGGAATCCCCTGGTGAGAGTGATGCTTAAAAATATAGATTCCCAGATACAAATCCAAAACCAGTAAGTCAGAATCTCTGGTTTGCAGCCAAGAAAACGCAAGTGATTCTGATGATCACACAAGTGGGAAGTACCTAGAATAGTCGCATATAGTTAAAGATAAAGGCTTTCTGTTAAAAGCTAACTTGACCAGGAGTAGGGACACTCTTTGCAAGAGTTAGGATGGAAAGGAGAGTGATGTCGCTTAAAAGAGATGAGGAAGTTCTACCCAATGGCTTAATTTGTTCAATAAATTAGGAGACAGGTGGAAGTGCAGTTCAGGGTTTGGGAAATGTGGAGAGGTTGGAAGAGTTGCTATGGGAATAAGTAGAAGTAAATTAAACCGAAGATCCATTATGTTGCAATATGCCTTTCTAGAATTCCTAAGTCCAGTATGTACCTGAGGTAGGGTCATTCTCTAATCTCCAAAAACTCATGCAAGTTAAAATGGACTGACATTGTTAAAGTAATTTTTAATATTGCTGACAACAAGGTCAAATATTATAAATTCTGAGTATCAATTGACAGCTTTATTTCTTCTGCCCACTATAAAATTTAAATTTCAATCTCATAAATGTCTAGGAGTCAGATCCTCATAAATAAAAATAAATTTACCCATTGTTCTCTTTGTTGATCTGTGGCTGGCATCGGAATATGCAAACTTCCCTACGGGGAGAATAAGACTTCATAATTAAACCTACGTTTGTGTTGCTTTTCATATATTTTTCTTTTTGGTGAATGAACTATTTTATTCCTCTCATTTTTCCACATCAAATTCTCAGTGTTGTAATGAGTCTCCCACAGTTCCAGGAAGTTATTGGTTCTTGGGGGGAAATGCTCCTGTGGCATTATTGATTGCAGCCTTCCTGAGAAGGACAATGATTTACGATGTCGCTTCCTGTGCAGCTGTGAATTTGCTGTCCAGTGACTGGGCCGTCAGTGGCCTCCTCAGTCTCAACTTGACAAGAGATCTAGAGAGTGAGCTAGTTCCATTAAAATGAAGCGTCTTCACTCCAAATCATATTGTCCCTCAAACTAAACCCAGGTCAGTGAGAGGTTAGTGAAAGAAAACATGGTTAAAAACGTACTAAATGGAGACACTAAAATTGAGGCTGCCCCTGCTGTCTTCACAAGGCCTCTGGCCCCTGGTTCAGCCTCCTAAAAGCTTCATCCTGTCATCCTTAACTACCTCCCTATTTTCCTAGGCTTTTCACAGCTGCCGGCTTCCTCACCCACAATCTCACACTCTAACATTCTATTTTTTTTCTTGGCTAAACTATCTGAATTAACATTTGACCTTAGCACTGTAGATTTGGATTTCGCCATTGTCTGTGTTAGTGTTCACTTCTGAAAAAAGAAATTGGAAATCTATTGCAAATGGACTCTGCTATATGATCACAGACACGCATTAGTTTTTATAATTATTAAAATAATAGCTACCTGGCATCAAGAACTTAATATACATCAGATATCATGTTGAGAACTTTGCATATATAATACAGTTTTAGATCGGTATTATTTCATTCTATGGATTAGGAAAAACAAAAGTTTAGAGGGGTCATGTTATTTTGCCAGTACCTATATAGGAAGTAATGAAAGGAGGATATACCAAATTTTATCTAACTAATATCCATTTTCTTAACTGCTCTACTCACCTTTCCACAAATCTCAGCCCTTAAATTATTTCCCTTTCTTTACATTTTTTAAACATTTTTCTGTACCTCACTATCATTCTTTGACTTCCCTTTGATCACCACTAATGTCTATGTCTTCCATCCGTGTGCTTGCAAATAGTTTTTTGAGTAAAATTCATGTCATCCACTTATTTGTTGCCCAATAAAACACTAGTATATTGGAGTTGTACCTTTTGACCCTTTGTAACCTCAGTTTTCTGATGGATCATATCCTGATTTATCACAAGTAAAAGTGAAAAGATTGATGTGGGGTAGGAGAAGATGATGGAAGAGAAACTCAATAATTACCATTTACTCTCTCAGAGCTACTGGGACTTACTGGGACCTGCCATCAATTATTAGATACAATATCCCCAGACATTGTTTGTCCTACTTCCCATCTGCATGCCTATTGGCAACCTTCACCCAGAGCTCAAAGTGGAATCCAAATGTTAAAAATATTTTAAATTCAGAAACCCAGGAACTCTGCTCCGTGGTCTCAGGCTATGATTAGTAAACATTAAGCAATAACATCATCTTTCTTCTTCCATACTCTACTTGAGATGTTAATCCTGATACAGGTTTATCTTGTTTATGCCTCTTAAACCAGTTATTATATATGACAGATCCTGGAGTATACCCAGAGGTCTGTGGACCATCATTGAGACTTAATGAGAGGTAACTCGGTGCTTAATTTAACAAGGAATCCAGAAGCAATCCATATATTTCCTTTGATTTGTGTTGCAGGTCATGACTCACAACAAGAACTGGATAAGAGCATAAATTCTCTTTCCAGTACAACTATAGGAAAATCACTTTAAAATTCACTGTAGCCCTATAGAAAGTGTATCCTCTTCTAGAAAGTAAGCCAACAAGGGAATGATATCTACAAAGTGGATCTCTCAAATTACCCTTGTTGCTGTGGTAGTGTGCCCATTGATTTTACATGGAATGCCATTACCTGCAGTGATCTATATAGCTTGAGTTTTACCTCAGTGATCCTTTTATCAAAGGGCTTTATCCTTTATACTCATTTAGAAATAAATAGAGCATAGTATTCAATGTTGCTTACCACTATATACAGATAAAATTCTTCACAATTTACCAATATTCTGGGCAATTTAGTTACTGAAAAACATAACCAGCTATCCAAATAGGGGTAAATTGCACTCTCACTATTGTTCATCAAAGCTCTTACAAATATTCCAGATCTCCACTTAGGTAGGTTGCTTTCACTTCTAATTCAACAAGATTTGAAACAGATTCAAAGGGCTGACTACGTCAGGTATGGGATAAAGTGGAAACATAGTAGGCTTCACAAATGCCTCCATTTCATACATATACCTATATAGTATCACCAGACCTATTTCTGAATAAAGAAACTGGCCACACAATCCTTCTGACAATTGTTATCCGAACTAAATGACACTCAATTTTTATCAAGCCTCTTCCCAAAGTTAGTGAAGCCTCCCTTAATAACATCACGTAAGTAAAAATTGCCACACATATGGCTCTATTATCATGGGAAATAGCGAGCAGCTCTCATGAACTTGCACAGAAACTATGGGAGTCAACACCCCTTTTATAAAAGCAGCATATCCACACCACTTCATTTTATCTGGACACATAGATACATGGAAAAATGAGACTATTCCCTTTATATCTATTGGCAATTTTTCCCCCCCTAATAACAGCTGAAAACTTCACTCCAGTAAGCCGTTAGTCCTGCTGGTGAAGAAAATAGACACATTATCTGAGGTAATAGATAAGTCTCATTAAGAAGATGGAAGAGACTAATTCCCAGCATATCTCCCATGCGTGGGAAAACTAAATTGTGAAGTAGAGCAGTAACACATTAATTATCCTTTCTGCGAAGAATTAGATGAGTCTCACTGCCACTTTATACCACATTATGTAATTTTTATAAATAACCATTTATATCAGAATGCCTCAGTTTGCTGCCTCATAAGGAAAAAAAAAAGAAAGACAGCCAATACTTCTATTCGAAATAAGACTTATTCCTGAAACTACTTAAGGAATCCAGGTAGTCCATTTGAAAATTGTGGTCCTACTTGTTAACATACCCAAAGAGTGGGTGTTTTGTGTAAGACTAAAAACAAATGCTACATATCTGATGATCTTATACTTTTAATAAAGATTCACTCCTACCAACTAAAGTAAATATGACTAATAGCATTCAAAATGAGGGTTTTTGAGATCTTGTGTTAAATAATGATTTGTAATCAGTTTACTTTAAGTCATTTTTCAGGTTCTTGATATATCAGATTATCATATGTGAAGTACTTGAAAACAATTTTGTTTCTTAAGTAGTTTAAATCTCTCTCCCACATTCTTGTTTATACTATTTTTATTAGCAAATATTTCTTATATGGCAATGTCATCAATGGAGGTTTGTAAATGAAGACTTTGTTTATTAAAGCAAATGATAAAGTAGAGAACTTATTTGTTTCAATTTATGGACTATATAACAAAAACAAAATAATGATATTAGAAATGCTTTGAAAATTATAAAGAGATATTTTTAAAAATAAAAATACTATATTTATGTATATCCTAGTTTTTAAAAGCATCTTAAATATTTATGGGGAGAAAAGGAAGCATAAATTCTGAAGGTCTGAATCTAAGATCAATTCTATCCCAAGCATGATCTAGAAGGAGTAATAAGAAAGTCAGAAGAGAAATTCCAGAACTGGAAAAGTGCTGAACAGGAAAGTCATTCCTAAGCGACAGCCATACTCTGAAACCATGATACTTACTGCTGTGCTATATGTTTCACAGCCCACATGTATTAGTCTGCTTGAGTGCTGTAACAAATTACCATAGACTGGGTGGCTTAAACAAAAGACGTTTATTTCTCACAGTACTGAAGACTAGAAGTCCAAGGTCAAGGTGTTAGCAAGGCAGGTTTCATTATAAGGCCTGTTAGACAACACTTACTCCAAAGATTGTCCTTAACCATTGCTCCAAAATCAGTTTGGTGACCCTTTCACCCAGGGCCCTTCACTGTGCTGCCCCCTGCAGAACACATAATCACACTGCAGTGGAGTTACACAGAGTAATTACAGATAATCATCCAAGAAACAGGTTTTGGGTTTTTCCCCCCATTTATAGAAACACAGCATTTCAAATTCATGATAAAAAGAAGTTAGAAAGTAAAATTCCCTTTTTTAAATGTCTAAAATGAAGAGACTGTGATTGTTTCTCTATGAGAAAAGTTTATGTATGTTGCTGTCTTAAGGCTCTTTATTAAAAATTTTGAAACACTTTTTCCAGAGGAGTTGGAATACTGTTAAATATGATATAATACACCTAAAAAGTTAAAATACAATTTTTAAAATCCTTTAGATTTCCCATCTATGAAAACTTGGGTAAAACATAGTAAAGCTGTTTCCTAAAGTCATACTATTATCAATAATCTAACTCTTGACTGAGAATTTTAATTAATTACACTGAATTTATCTACTAGCTTTGAATGCAAATATACTCTGAGTTTTTTTTAAGCATATGTCAATATACAACCTCTCAGTTAGGAGATATTATTTGCGTTGTAAAAGAATTCTCATTATTTAAGTACTTACTACTATAGCTGCTCTTAGAATAATGAATTCCTTCCATATATTTAAATTATTATTCAACTTATAAAATGTTCAATGTTTATGCAAATGCTCAGGAGACTGTTTGTTCATTCTAAAGTTTCCTTCTCTGTATCTCTCTCTTAACACTGTCCAAAGATGAATATCACAAACTTTATCCACTTATGCACAACGCGCACTTGGAGATCTCACTTATTTCAAGGTTTAGTTGTTACACTCCATGATATGAAAATATTCATAAAATGTGTGTAAAAATAATAAGCAAAATAAGTTTGACTCTGTGACTCTTTTTCATAAACATACATTTGAAAGGTCTGCATAAGAAGATTTTGTATTGCCTCAAGAGTAACTGTAAGCAGAGATGATTACTGCCAGGTTCTCCCTGCAGAATGAAAGAATTTTTCCCCTTTACCCTATAACCCAAATATCACACTGAGCTTAAGGATGAAGCTGACATTTTAAAAGATCACCAAAAGTGTTCTCTTTCCAATTGCAATTATGCCCTCTATCTCAGCGGGAGCCATTGTTGGGGTCTTTTCAGCAATCCAGCATCTTTCTGGCTTCCTTTCATTATCCTGATTATCTATTCATTTGCAGCCCAGCATTCATCTTATGAAAGATCATGTCTGCCATTTCTATAATGAGTGCTTGACTTTTACAGCCAGCATAAACACATAAAATATATAATTAAAGTTCACTAGTCACCAAAATCTTGAGATCCGTCATATTGCTAATTTGATTTTTTTCAAGCAGTTGCTTCTCTGTGAACAAAGCTGATTTTGCCCCCTAGGCAGTGCAAGACTTGTGGTGGAAGGAGAGGACTCTAACAGAGAGATCAATGCGAATGGGCACCATTTATTTCAACTTTAAGGTTCATCTTCAACCAAATAACATATCTATAAAGTATGATGATGGTTAGGGCCAACAAAAATCTCACTAGTATTTGAACATAATTTTTCTTACGTGTTAAAGATTAAATAACACACAGTTTTCAAAACAGTTGTGTTATTTAATAAATATTGTATTTTATATGGGCTACTGCTTAAACTCTAAGGAAAAATTTCGTTAAGATAACTATGGAAGTCTGCATAATATAGATCAAAACTTCAATATATGTGTACTTAAATTGAGTAAGAACTTCTTTATTTTGAACACACTGCCTTGTTTTGATAACATTGGCAAAGTCCCTTAAGTGCCTTATGATAATGAATTCATCTGACGTTTACTCTAATAGCAAAGAGATTAATGAACTCATGAGATATTCATATGGCTCTCTGGGGACTTCAGGATGTGTTACATGAAATGTAATGTTTGTAAATGGATACAATGGAATGTGTGTTATCCAAGGAACTGGGGTAGTCAAATCCTCAGTTAATAATGTATCAGGAAATGAAGAGGCAGCTTCCATTTATACTGGTTTTCCTTAGGGATAATAAAGAACTTGACGGCCTATTCAAAGCAAGAGCAGAAACCAGAAGACCTGGGTTTGAAAGATGGCTGAATCATTTAAAAGCCTTGTGGACTAGGGAAATTTTCTTCAATCTCAGCTTTAACATGAGAACTTAGTAACATCTGCCTTCTTAAAGCCTCTTATAAGAATAAGAAGTAGGGGGTAGGGAACAATCAATCATTTAATCAATCAATATAATTCCTCCCTCACAAGGTTATTTTAAGAAGTAAATGAAATGATATGCAATGTTTCTGATGAGTGCTCTATAAACTTCGCAGAATTATGTATGCATTTATTATTGTTATTCCTTTGGAAAATAGGTCATCTGGATAAAGTTTACAGTTTATTTCCCACACACAGAAAAATGGATGCCTTAGAAAGACATTACTTGTTACATAAGGATATGGGCACTATTTCCTTAATAAGAAAACCAGATCTGACTAATTAAAGATTTTATCCAATTATCTTTTTCACATTTGAAAGTGCGATATCAGGTTCGAAACAATAAAGGAAACTTCTCTTTTTATCCAGGTCTCTGACATGCAGCAGTCTTCAGTACCTGTGCTTATAATTAAAACCAGCCTTGTTGATTTGGCCCTGTAGTGGGGAGTCGGGCAAGTCTCTTCACCTCATTGGGAAGGAGTTAAATAAGATCTCAGCTCACAGTTCCCTTTCAGTACTAACATGCTGTCACTCTTATTAATCATCTACAGTAATTTTTTACCAACCCTTAAAAACTTCTCATTCATTTACCGTACTTCTAGTCACACATAATTTAAAAACAATTTTATATTTTTTGGTTAAAAGAGATACCACTTTTTCTGCCTCAGTTGATTGTCTTATCCATTCCTTGTAAGTTATAATTACTTCCCTAGAATATTTTTTAGTAGTATAATAGCTGTTCCTATCCCTTTGATTTCAAGATAAAACTTCCATTGCTTTGAAAATGATTTAGCAGATACAGTACAGGCCTCAGATGATTAATGCTACCTGATTTTGAATAATTAAGACAGTTCCCCTTTGAAACATGGGCAGTCCCAATATCAGGATATATGTTCAAATAGATATTCCAGGATAATCAGAAAACCAAAGAAATCTAAAATTTATCTGAACAATTATGCTGCCATTGTTAATATAGTGTGTACATCAAATTCTTTCTCAGTGCAATCAGGTACAAAATCAACTCATGATCACTCTGTACTCATTTAAAGGCAAACACACTAATAATAAGCATTACTACATATTAATTATATATTAATACATAGTAGAAAATACTGGAAGAAGAGTCAGAATCTCTAGTTTTTTTTTAATTGAATAATAAACTTGACATGTAACATTGTGTAAGTTTAAGGTGTACAGTGGTGTGACTTTGACACATTTATATATTGTAATATGATGGCTGAGGTAGCAATATTTATCACATTACATAATTGTAGTACATTGTTATTGTCTACTTTCATTATACTGTGCATTAGATCTCTGTAGCTTATTTACTACTAGTTACCAGTTTGTACCTTTAAACACCATCAACCAACATTTTCTCTGTTTTTTACAGTTTTAACTTTTTAAAATTCCACATATAAGTGATATCATGCAGTACTGGTCTTTCTCTGTCTGACTTATATCGCTTAGCATATTGTGCCCAAGGTTCATCCATGTTGGCGCAAATGGAAGAATATCCTCTTTTCTCATGGCTGAATAATATTTCATTGTGTGTGTACCACATCTTTTTTATACATTCTTCTGTTTATGGGCACTTGGGTTGTTCACAGGTAATGCTGTAATAAACATGGGAGTGCATATATATCATGTGGAAATCCTGTTGATATTTCCTTTGAGTATATACCCAGAAGTGGAATTTTTGGATCATATGGCAGATCTATTTTTAAATATTTGAGGAATCTCCATATTACCTTCCATAGTGGCTGGACCAATTTACATTCCCACCAACAATGTATAAGGGTTTACTTTTCACCACATCCTCACAATACCTATTGTCTTTTGTCTCCTTGATGTTGGCCATTCTAAGGTGCAAGGTGATATATCATTGTGGTTTTGATTTGCATTTCCCTGATAATTAGTGTTGTTGAGCATCTCTTCATGTGTCTATTAGCTATTTTGATATTTTCTTTGGAAAAATGTCTATTTAGTTCTTCTGCCCATTTTTAATCAATTTTTTTGCATTTTGCTACTGAGTTGACTGAGTTCTTTATATATTTTTGGATATTAACCCTTATCCAATATATGGCTTGCAATAATTTTCTCCCATTCTGTAAGTTGCCTTTTCATTTTGTTAGTTTGTTAGTTGTTTCTTTTGTTGCGCAAAAGCTTTTGATTTTGATGTAGTCCCATTTGTTGGTTTTTGCTTTGTTGTTTGTACTTTTGGCATTGTGTTCAAAAAATCATTGCTAAGACCAATATCATAGAGTTTCTTCCCTACATTTTTTTCTAGGAGTTTTATCAACTCAGATCTCATGTTTAAGGCTTTGATCCATTTTGAGTTATTTTTTTGTGAATGGTATGAGATAGGGGTTTAATTTTATTGTTCTGCATGTTCTTCTCCAGTTTTCCTAGCACCATTTGTTTAAGAGACTATCCTTTTCTCATTGGGTATTTTTGGCTCCCTTGTCAAATATTACTTGACCATATATGCAAGGACTTAATTCTGGGCTTTCTATTCTGTTCCATTGGTTGATATGTCTACTTTTGTGCCAATATCATATTTTTTTTTTATTACTATGGCTTTATAGTACAGTTTGGAATCCAGAAGCATGATACTTCCAGCTTTTTCTTTTTTCTCAGGATTGTTTCAGCTATTCAGGGTCTTTTGTGGTTCCATACACAAATTTCAGGGTTATTTCTTCTATTTTTGTGAAGAATGCCAGGGATTGCATTGAATCTGTAGATGCCTGTGGGTAGAATGGCCTTTCTAACAATATTAATTCTTCTGATTCGTGAACAGGAGATGTCTTTCCATTTGTTTGTGTCTTTAATTTCTTTTAACAAAATCATATAGTTTTCATTGTATAGATTTTTCACTTCCTTGGTTAAATTTATTCCTTAGTATTTTATTGTTTTTGATGCTATTGTCAATAGGATAGTTTTTTTTTTTCTTTCTTCTTCAGATGTAAATGAATGCATTTGATTTCCATATGTTGAAATAGTTAATTAATTCCAACAATTTTGACTGACTCTTTGGGATTTTCTATATATCAGATCATATTATCATCAGATAGCAACAATTTTACTTCTTCTTTTCCAATTTGAATGCCTCTCATTTCTTTGTCTTGCCTAATTGCCCTAAGACATTCAGTACTATGTTGAATAGGTGTGGTGAGAGTGGACATCCTTACCTTGTTCCTGATCTTAGAGGAAACATTCAGGTTTTTTTTTGTTGAATATAATGTGAGCTGTGGATTTGTTGTATGTGGGCTTTATTGTATTGAGGTATGTTTCTTCTATATCCAATCTGTTAAGGGTGTTTATTATGAAAGGATGTTGTATTTGTCAAATGCTTTTTCTGAATCTGCTGAGACGATCGTGTGATTTTTATCTTGCATTTTATTGATGTGACATATTACATTTATTAATTTGCATATGTTGAACCATCCTTGCATCCCAGGGATAAATCCCACCTGGTCATGGTGTATAATCTTTTTAATGTGTTCTTGAATTTGGTTTGATAATATTTTCTTGAGAATTTTTGCATCTATATTCATTAGGGATGTTGGTTTATAAGTTTTCTTATGCTATCCTTATCTGGTTTTGGTGTCAAAATAATGCTGGCTTCATAGAATTAGTGTAAAAGTATTCCCTCTTCCTCGATGTGGAAGAGTTTGAGGATGATTGTTTTTAATGTTTGGTAGAGTTCTCCAATGAAGCCATCTGGTCCTAGGTTTTTCTTGTTGGGAGTTTTCTGATTACTGCAAAATCTCTAGTTTAAACAGACTCTGATACTCTCAAATTAAGAGACTTTGGCCAAGTCATTTAAGCCTTCTTATATCAGTGAATTGGTGTCAAAAATATATCAGTGAAATGGGAACTTGTTGACTTTAGAGTTATTTAATGGGGTCAAGGGAGGAATCCTAAAACAGGTCAGCAACTATAGTCATGCCAAATTTGTCTCAGGCCTGTTTTTGTAACTATAAAGACAGAGTTGAATCACTGCAACAGAGACCATATGGCCCACAAAGTCTAAAATGTTAACTATCTGGCCCTTAACACAAAAAGTTCACTCCCAGTCTAAAAAATGATTATTTGTGAACTTATTTGAAACACCATAATCACCCGTATGATTTTAGGCAATCTCTGTGGATTAGATTTAAGCAACCAGCATTAGGCTCAACTGGAAGAACTAGTTAAAAATTCACTTAAGAAAGGAAATAGCTTCGTATAGTCTCTTTTAGGCTATTTGGTATCACTGAGGTATTAGATGTTGTCAATAAATATTTGTTGTATCTAATACTACTATTGATTATTAAGAGATTTTGCCTAAGAAAAAGATCAACTGATACCTGATTCACAGGAAGTTGATGGAATTTGTTTTTACAACTTTGATGCTTAAATAATGATATCAGATATGTCAATCAAAGTGCCACTACACTTAATTGAATACTAAATCTGAATCTTTGATAAGTTTTTTTTTTGCTTCAATACAATTTACCTACATTTTTAAAGCCCAGAATGAAAGAAATGATGAATAAAAGCTTATTGAGCTGATTTCTGAAAATCGTCTGCATGCTATTATTAACTCTTTCTCAGTAACCATGGAGAGAAAAATTTTGTGAGAACCCAGCAAATGAATTTAACAATGTGGGTATTCTGGGCCAAAACAGATCCATTTGATGTCAAAAATACTTTTTTCAGTTATTCCCAAATTTCTTTCTCAATGGTAAGTGGCATTAAACATCAATAAGCAATAAATATAATATTTTTTATTTAGATATAAATATTTTTTTATTTTGGTTACATAAAACTCAGAAGTAAGTAACAGATCAATGTTTTTGAGATATTAAAATAATGTATTTTCATCCTCACCAATCCCTAGCTCCAAATTGCATCAATATTTCCAAGTTGAAGAAATGCCTGTAGTTCTCAGATCATAGAGTTTCTATTATTATGTAGCTAAAGCTGTCTTTCACTATGACAGACCAAGAAGTTTGAAGACCTGGATTATAAGAAGGATTACCATCAAGGAAAAGGAAAACTGTCTCGTTTCTGGGGCAGAGGTTTCCAGTAGAGTGCAGGGCAAGTGGAGGGGCGTTCCAGATACTGAAATACATACCAAGGATAAAAGGCCTGCCTGATGCCTCCTTCCCCATTAGCATTTCTGAGGGGAGTTTCCTGGTCATATCAGGCTCTGTACCAATAGAGAAGACTTCAGATGGTTGAGAAGCCAGAGCGGCGTGGTCAAAGAAAAGCACAGGTTCAATCTTCCTCCCCAGGCCTCTCTTGCTCCCCTGTGATATAAATGCAGAGTTGGAGCACAAAGACCACTGTAGGGACCCTCCATAGTAAGTGACAAGGTAACATCATAGTATTGTCTGAAGGGCTACCAAATAGTAAGAGGCTGGATGAAGAAAATGGCAGAAGCTAAGAAAGGTATACAGCACCCCAGAGACCCAGAGGAGGAGGCCAGGTCAGCAGGAAGGAGCCCATAAGCCCTAAGAGAGGTGAGAAAGACATTGGTCAATTTTAGCAAACTCAAAGCCTCTGCCGACTTTAACAGCAATCACCAACTAACATCTAAGGACAGGTCCCAAGCCCATCACATCTCAAAGGAGAGCTACCCAAGAAATCCAAGGACCAGCAAGAGGCCAGCAGCTCCCTCTCCCCAAGTCCCAATATAGAGGATATAATGTCATCCAGCATAAATCCTGATGCCATCTTAGAAAAGAGCAAGGGAAACAGGGAAGAATCAGGACTGAGAATTCTCTCAAGTAAATTGAACTAAAGCTAGAGACATGTTAAATTATTAGATCAGATTAAATTTTAAATCATATTGAGCTAATTTTAGTTTTGTTCTCACCACTCAGCGGGCCCAGTCCTCCTGAGGAAGATCAATTACATTACAGAGAAAAGCTACTTTTTTAATATATATATATCCAAACTGTAGTATGAATAAATTTGCAATCATACTACAATTATATTGTTGGGTTTAGAGGAAACATACTGATGATTTTACTCAGAGTCTCACAAATTTCTGAAACTAAACGAGATAGCTCTTCTCTAAATATGCATTAGCGGCTACGTCGGGAACAGAGGGAAATTTGCTGAAAAACAGACCCGAGTTCTCTCCCCAGCTCAACTATTTCCTCTGTCAGTCACTAAAAAAAGTCATTCAGTCTCCACGGCAGAGCTTTACAGCAGATGTGTCTTAGATGATGTGCTAGGATATTGATGACATATTTGATCCATTCAGTCTTCAAGACAGCCAAGGCAGGGCCTGCGGTGGCTGGATCCCCTGGCCTTTCATCTCTGGCTGTGCTACATAAATTTACCTCGGTGTGTTGAATGTGATAATTTGGAGGAATTATTGTTCTATATGATTCAGTTTCCTCATTCATAGAATGGGTGATAGGGAAGGAAACAGAACTAATGCTTCTATGAATGAAAGCAGGAAATTGCAATTACAGAAGAATCACAGGAGCCCCTATACACATGGCCTGAAAAATGAATTCCTGCTCTCATTTGTTAAAATCTCTGTGAACCGTTAAATTCTTTTTCAGCAGAAATAACAAAAAAAGTCACTTGTCCTTTTTCTCAAATAACAAGTATGTTTTTTTTCCAGCTCAGTAGATATTTACCTAAGGGGAAAGAAATTAAGAAAATTAAAAGGGAACCATAGACTATTATAGTATTCTATGTGGGATTAGAAATTTGCATCCATCTTTCAGCAAACTGTTTTGTTATAAATAAATTAATGTGAAAATCAGTTTCTAGAGTTGAAGGATGGTAAGTGATCAATAATTACTGCAATTCTCACACATAAATGAGGCTATTATTGTCAAAGTAAGTAAAAAGCTTTTCCAGGTGAAAGCCTCAAAACTGTTGAATATTTTTATTTGGATGTGAAAAAAGGATCTCTTACTTTCATACTCCCTTCCCTGAAATTTGCTCATTTATATCAATAAAGAATTTAATGCATGCAGGATTGATCCAATAGCCATTTTCAGGTTGAAGCTAGGTTTTTATAGACTTCTAAGATTTTTCTGTTTAATGGGATAACAAATGTTTTAATACTTTTGGATAAAAGAAGGGAATGCAATGTTCTTATCAGTGAATCAATCATTTACTGACTCATCTGGGAATATAACTCTCCATTAAGATGTACCAGAACATGTCCAAAGAAAGAATGGTTGTTAACACATCCTGAAAATAATAATTCTAGCTCTTGAGTTTGGGTGGCCTACTAAGTGCCAAGCAGTAAGCAATATGCTTTTATGTGTGGCCTCATTAATTCTCACCATAACTTTCAAAAGTAAGTATCGCTATCATCACTCAGGGGTAAAAATGGCAGAAATTTTTCTGATTACATTACAAGAATAGGATGTACACATCCAATTTTTAATCACAATCTAATGTCCAATTTCATTTCTAGTAGTTACATGTTTGCAGCACCAAGAAGTGTACGCATTTCAAATCTACAGGTTAACTATAAAGGGAGTAATACTTTGCTCTCTATGAGCAAAGACTGCCATCTCGTGGACATTGCACATATAACAAAAACAATCACTATGGAACTAAAAATTCATTGTGCTCATTAATTCTGCAACTAGATTCTTGCATTGTCACACACACACAAAGAAAACGCACATTGATGTTTCTCATAACTGAAAGAAAAAACTTTCCTTTAGGTGGTGTAACTTTAAGTCTCATTTAAAGGTACAAGTGCTTTTCAACATTTGAAAAGAAAAATATCTCCTCATTTGTTATAAGGACTCATCCCATTAGTCTTTAAGGCAGTGCATTATAGTTTGCTAAACTTCCTTTATCTAATCCTCAAATATGTTTTTGTTAAATAATAAAAAGGACAGTGTAGTGAGATTTTTCAATGAAATTTCCAGGAGCATCAGACTTTGTAGCAAGAATTTATGGCAGAACTCCAGACTTAGAGAACACTTTTGTTCCCTTCCTACACATCTATTCCATGCCAGCCAGGATTCCTGGGATCTGTCGTGAGCTGGTCAGAGCTTGACTGAGAGATCCTATGGCCCAATTGTTCTGTGTACTCTAAAGGTGGGATCTTCCTGCAATGCCTCAGCACCTGTGTGTTTTCTAAATGCAAATGGCATCATGAGATCAATATAAAGAGATCATATAGAGATCTCTGTGGTGCAATGATACCTAAAGGTATATAAAGATGCCTCTTTCCTCTTCTCTCTCAGTAACTCCTGCCACCCAGTTCACTGACTCTAAAATTTCCAGAATTAAACAAATTCTTTGGATTTAAGGCCCTGTACTGTTAGAATCAAAATGAGTGACAAAATGGGTGACACTTCCAAAGACTATTTTTAAAACCAAAGTATTTTTTAGGGCTAGAAATAATAATAATACATTGTGAGTGATACCAGATGCCACTGAGGACACAGACTGGGCAATCATTGGTTCCTGAATAAATATGTGAATGAATGAAAGAGGAAATTAAGATAAATGGAGGGCATTAAAAAGAAACAATTTCACAGTGTTGCCTGGGGCCATTCTGTTGAATGTAGAGTTGTGGTTTAACAGAAATTTTGTACCCAAGAAAGCTCCTGGCATGAAATCACTCTTTAAATATTTATCGAATAGGCAGAAATGGAATAAATTAGAAAATGGCATCAGCATGATAAGAAAATATGTGTTCAACATATTCAATCAATGAATAGGTGCTTGCTCTGAGTTAGGTGGTATGAAAGAGGGTGAATACACAGCCATTAATTAGGTTAACACAAATAATTACAAAGGATGATAAGTGCCGTGAGGAAAACTTCCACTTCCACAGACACTGACCGCTATAGGAGGAACAGGGGAACTCAGGAGCCCATTTTGTGCCCAGATAGATTCTCATTAAGAAAATGCTGTTCTAGTGTCCTTTTATTTCTATAACCTTTAAGGAGGATTGTTTTTTTAGATTTGAGTAAATTCTTCCTTCAAGATAGTCAATGGTGCCCATACTACCTAGTGTCCTTAGGTGGATAAATACCTAAAGGGTTTGCTAACGTCATTTGTATAGTATTCATGGATAGGCCACGCAAGCAGCTTCGATGCTGTGATTAAATAAGTGTGTGATACAAAAATAATGCTGCCAGTTCCCACAAGTTGTGGGTCCTGTGGTTCAAGGCACTGTTTCTCAAGTGTATTCCTCAAAACTCTTGCTCTGTGGGTTATGTTATTGGGGGACAAAAATGAGGAAAGGGGAATGAAAGTCAGACAAGTTTAGGAAATGCTGAATTAAACAAAAACATGCAAGCTTTCTTTTCTGTAGGTCTTCTTAGAGCCTTTAATACACTGACTTCTCTGTAAATTTCCAAGAGGGCGTTTTTAAAAATTAACAACCACAGGGCTTTTTTCTTGCAGAAGCCCTCTTGACCCTAGTGTCCTGTGGAACATGCTTTTAGAAATTCTATGTTTTCTTTCTTTCTTTCTTTCTTTCTTTCTTTCTTTCTTTCTTTCTTTCTTTCTTTCTTTTTTTGACATGCCTATTATATTTATTTATTTTTTAAATGCTAGTTCATCTTTTTCATACTATATATATATATAACTTTTTAAATTTTTTTTTTATTTTTACCCTCCCCGCTTCCTTGTATATTTTGGATATTAGGCCCTTATCAGAGGTGTTGCTTGCAAATATCTTTTCCCATTTGGATGGTTGTCTCTTTACCTTGTTGACAGTTTCTTTTGCTGAGCAGAAGCTTTTTAGTTTGATGTAGTCCCATTTATTTATTTTTGCTCTTATTTCCCTTGCCTTTGAGGTCAAATTCATAAAATCCTCTTTAAGCTCAAGGTCCTTGATTTTATTTCCTATGTTTTCTTCTATGCATTTTATTGTTTCAGGTCTTATATTCAGGTCCTTAATCTATTTTGAGTTAATTTTTGTGTGTGGTGATAGACAACAGTCTAGTTTCATTCTTTTGCAGGTGGCTTTCCAGTTTTCCCAGCACCACTTATTGAAGAGACTTTCCTTTCTCCACTGTATATTTTTGGTTTTTGTTGAAAAATTTTTGCCCTTATAAATATGGGTTTACTTCTGGACTCTCGATTCTGTTCCACTTGTCTGTGTGTCTATTTTTCTGCCAAAACCATGCCATTTTGATTTCTGTAGCTTTGTAGTATAATTTGAAGTTGGGCAGAGCGATGCCTCTAGCCTCATTCTTTTTTCTCAGGATGGCTTTGTCAATTCGGGGTCGTTTGTGCTTCCATACAAATCTGATGATTTTTTGTTCTATTTCTTTAAAAAATGAGGATGGGATTTTGATGGGGATTGCATTAAATCTGTATAATGCTTTAGGTAATATGGTCATTTTAACTATGTTGATTATCCCAATCCAAGAACATAGAATACCTTTCCATTTCTTTGTACCTTCTTTAATTTCTTTGAATAGGGTCTTATAGTTTTCATTATATAGGTCTTTCACATGTTTCATTAGATTTATTCCTAGGTATTTTATTTTATTTTTTGTTGCAATTGCAAAAGGAATTTTTTTTCCACTTCTTTTTCTGACACTTCATTATTAGAGTATAGGAATGCTATGGATTTTTGAACGTTGATTTTGTATCCAGAAACATTACTGTATTTGCTTATTGTTTCTAGTAGTGTTCTTGTAGAGTCTTTAGGGTTTTCTATATAGAGGATCATGTCATCCACAAATAGTGACAGTTTGACATCTTCATTTCCTATTTGGATGCCTTTTATATCTTTCTCTTGCCTGACTGCCCTCACTAGGACCTTTAATATTATATTGAATAACAGTGGTGATAGTGGACAGCCTTGCCTTGTTCCTGATCTTAGAGGGAAGGTTTTTTAGTTTTTCACTATTAAGTATAATATTGGCTGAGGGTTTGTCATAAATGGCCTTTATTATGTTAAGAAATTCTGTGTTTTCTAAATACAAATGACTGTCTAGGATAGAGGCTAGGATTGGGGTGATCCATTAATATAAATATTAATATTCATCATCATTTTTGTAAATTCAACTCATCAAATTAACTACCCTTTTGAACAACACTCTGAAGCAACAGAATTTTAGATCAATTTCATAAGAAAGAAGTGCAGGCTGTGAGGGAGGCTCCAGTGCAGTGTCGGCAGGTGGCACTATCTGAAGGTGGATGATAGGCACAAAAGACCAACTCTCCCTAGGGCTTCCTTATTCTTGTTTAACTCAGACTGAATGTTGATCCCAACCCCAACGTTATCTTTCAGTTCATTCTTATAGAACCACGGATGACATGAAACAGGAAAATATATCAGCAAAAGTGAATAATTTACTCCTTTCAGATAGGCTGTTTTTCTTTCTAAAGTTTTAAGTGGTTTCTCCTCCAAATTATCCAAGGCCTAGGACAAGAGTACAAATATGAGTCCACGTATCCTGTCTATGTAGAAGTTACAAATCAAGCTAAATGGTTAGATGAAATATGATGTATCCTCTTACTTTGACAAATATACCTTGCCGACCCCTAGGAAGCCAGGTTTAAGTTTCTAACTTGTGACTAGCTAGGAGTTCTGCACTGACCCATGGAGTCAGCCAATTGTCCCCTCTCTTCCACGTCCAGCTCTGCCCTGCAGAGGGAAGGGTCTCGCAGACAAAAGTGTGTACTCTTGAGCTCAAACACCCACACTCTGTCCACACTCTCAGGACTACGGACCTGCATGCATCCACGGCTGTGAGATCTGCTCTCAGGAGATAATTCATGGGAATAGTTCTTCCCAGGTCCTACACAGCACTCTGAGTTGTTTGGGCAAAAAATTGTAAGGCCCCCTAAGGGTGGTGTTTACTCTGGACAGGCTCATGGCCTTGACCCTGACCATTCTCACCCTATGAGAAGGCGTGCAGCTGGAGAGCCAGAGTTAGACAGGTCTCAGAGCCAAAAGTTTATTTGGAATTGGGAATAAAACTTCTATGAAAATCACACTTAAAAAGCTGCAGTCTTTGCAGCTACCCTCAGCCTCTAGGGGGAAAAAAATAAGAAAAGAAGAAGAAGAAGAAGAAGAAGAGTATTTCTTATTTTAATTTAACTACTTCTGAAAGCCTCTGGTCAACTCCTCTTCTCATTCTCCAAGGTAAGATTATTTCCCCTTCAGCATTAAATAGGAAACTAGATCAGTTGTGTGAAAAACCAAAAATGATGTATTTTATCAACTTCAAACTTGTCCCAAGGCTTTCTCCCACACTGTGTTAAATAATAGAAGTCTTTTTAATTGAATTTCTTTGTGTGTAGCATATGCTGGGCAACATTATGCCAGCATCTTGCCCTAAGCAGCAAAACGTTCTTCATAAAAGCATTAAGATCCAGCGCATCATTCTGCATGTAGGAAAAGAACACAGAACTGCAGCAGCTTGAAACCACATAAAAACAGTGCCTCTTAAATGTAATTGTAAAAGCACATTGCAACAAATGGGTGGGGGAGGATATTTAGGATTATAAAATGAAACAAAAAAAAAAAAGGAAGAAGAAGGGAGGGAGGAAAGCACTGTGGCACAACTCTGTAGAATCGAAGCAATAAGGTTTTTTGTGTCCTTGCATTTCATCTGCAGGGTAATCTATATATATATATCTATTTCCCCCTGGAGGCCACCATCCTCTAGGGGTGGGATTATAATATTGCACTCAGGCAATAATTGTAACACATGATTGGTTCTTTACCCCCAAGGATTCTGGAGCTTCAGCAGAATGGTGACATGGATATCCTGAAGCACAAATGGTGGCCAAAGAATGGCCAGTGTGACCTGTATTCCTCAGTGGACACAAAGCAGAAAGGAGGTGCCCTGGACATAAAGAGCTTTGCAGGGGTGTTTTGTATCCTGGCGGCTGGAATTGTCCTCTCCTGCTTTATAGCCATGCTGGAGACATGGTGGAACAAGAGGAAAGGCTCCAGAGTCCCCTCAAAAGAGGTACTTGATTGGGAGCTTGGGAACTAAGTTGAGCCAACAAGCAGGCTGTTTCCAGGGAGGATAATCACAAGGGAGGGGATGAAGGGTTGGGAGTGGTCCTTGTTTCTTTTTTCCTGGAAGAGTGAAAATAAATCTGTGAAATCTAATAATTGGTAAGACCAATACCAATTCCATTGTAGGACATCCCAGATAAATGAAGAGGAGACTACGGTGTTTGAAAGACTGACAATTTCATGTGCCATAATGGGCTTTGAAATTCTCCCAAATCTCACAATAAAATTTAATTCATTGACTTTTTAAAGGCTATGATTCCCTTAACCAGTTCACAAAGATGCCCATTTTATTTCCATTAGCTGCTTAGCTTATAGGTAAATTACTTGTGTCTTTAAGATTCAGCCTAAGAAATCCAATTAAACCGTAAAATAATCAGAATTTTCTCCTCATCACCAGTGACTGCTGCCCTCTATCTACATATAGACCTAGGAGAAGTGATTATATATTTCTACCTCTGAAGACTCTAAGCTTTTAACAAATCCACATCATGGAATCATCTAGAATTCAATATTTCTCCTTTACTCTTGAGTCAGCTCAACTCCAAACCCATATTAAAATTTTTCCAGAGATTTGGGAGAATAACTACAGAATTACATATAATATCTCATTTAAAGTGGCATGTGCCTTGTTTTCATTTTTAAAAAATATGGGATCTATAAGTATCTTATTTCTACTGGGTCAAAAATGTGAAATTTTTTTCAATAATAAAATCATATTCACTAAAGCTTCACAAACTGAAATGAAAACAACCTAAATTTGCTGAATCAATTGATTTGCTGGATAGTTTCAAAGAAGGACAATTTTAAAGTTTCTAGAACTAGACCTTGGCTAACTGATGCCTAGAGGGAGTCCTAAAAGGATCCGTTTTAATGCACAAATAAAAATGACTACTTATTTGCACACAAATTTCTGTACGTTAATGTATTCTTTCAAATATATTGTTTTCTAGTCTAAGGATTCCTTCCTACTGCCGTATATGCAGAATTGATTAGCACCATTTATAAGGAAAAGCTTGGCTCAGCAAAAATAAATCTTAGCTTCCTACCTGTCTGAATGATCATAAATTAATGGAGTATGAACTAAAAATTAATCAGGTTTTATCATAGTGTTTTCTCTGTGTAATAAGCTTTTGGTATCTCTGCTCATGTTGATTCAATGCAAAAGATGATATTAATGCAACATAATAGCTGAGACTTCATATTCTCAAAAATCTGAAAATTAAGGACTCCCCAAGCTCCTTATATTTTGAATTACTATATATGATATTAAATTTTTTGCATTATTATATCTGTTGATGGATGACTACATTATAGTTGCTGTGGGAACCATAAAATTGTATCTTTCAGCCCTCTAAAGTCTCAGTGATAATATTACATTAATGGATTTTTTTTATTGGATTTTGAAATGAGAAAGAAGAACAACAGTGATGCACTCAAAATATTTTTCACTTAGGAGCACTATAATAGCACAATTAAAAATATATACTCTATTCTAAATCATGACAGCTAATCCAAATATTATGAACAAATATTTTCTCTTCATGATTAATAGACATTTTTAAATCACAATTTTACTTTATTGAACTTGACAATAAATAAAACAAAGGATAATTTTATTTTTTGCCAGTTTTATTTTTCAAATATTGGGCTTTGATGCTCACTTTTAGTGAAAATCCTAAGAAATTTATGAAATAGTTTCAACTCCAGAAATCTGAGGTTTTACTTTTTCTTTATTAAGCACCTTCTTACTAAGACTTCATTAGCATAGCTCAAAACATTTTTGATTTAGAGGCCATGTAGCATATACCTCCCCTAAGGTAAAGCTGTCACTCATATGTCATGACTTTAAGGGATCTCTAAATGTCCCACTGACCTCACTGTATTGCCTCATTCAGGTAGGAGGCAGCTTAAGTGTATGAAATCTCTCAAATAGAAATTAATTTTCTTGTGTTGAATATTGCTCTCTCTAAACACTCTCTATATCTCTAACCTAAGAAGAAATAATGCTAAAATAGTCACTAACACTCTAGTGTGAACTAGCATATCAGCATATTGTATCACTTATCTCCAAGAATGGAAAGTTAGAGTTAGGAGTGAGTAGTAGAAAGGAACAAAAATCGAACTTGGAATGAGACACCCTGAAAAGAGGAAGCATGTGTAAATAAGAGGTGGGAGTGGGGAGGATGAGTTGCCAAAACCATACTTTTTATTTGTACAGTTTTACCTGGTCTGTCCTTGTTCTTACACAAGGCAATCACCCATCTACTGTTCCCATATTTTGTAGTTGCATGTGGCATATGTTCATTGTAGAACTTTTTACTGCAAGAAAAATGTTTATTATAGATAACCGTATCTCAGAATCCTTGGTACTCCCAAACCTAGTACAGTGCCTGGCTCATATTAGGTGCTCAATAAATACTTGTTAAATGAATAAGCCCCAAAGTTCAGTTCATCACATATCATGTTTGCTGAACTACTTTTTTTTAACCATGGAAGCTAGTACTGATGAGAACCTTATCTTCTTTTTCTTCATCTCCAGGATGACAAGGAAATTGACCTGGAGCACCTCCATAGACGTGTAAATAGCTTGTGCACAGATGACGACAGCCCCCATAAACAGTTTTCCACCTCGTCAATTGATTTGACCCCTCTGGACATTGACACTTTGCCAACACGACAAGCACTGGAGCAAATCAGTGATTTCAGGAACACTCATATTACCACAACAACCTTTATCCCAGAGCAGATCCAGACTCTTAGCCGCACATTATCAGCTAAAGCTGCCTCTGGTTTCGCTTTTGGCAACGTGCCTGAGCACCGAACTGGCCCTTTTAGGCACAGGGCACCTAATGGGGGCTTTTTCAGGAGTCCTATAAAAACAATGTCTTCTATTCCTTATCAACCAACTCCTACTCTGGGGCTCAATCTGGGTAATGATCCAGACCGAGGCACCTCCATATGAGCATCCAACAAATCTCTTCGCTGTTTCTTTCGTAGGACTCCCTTTGCAAGGAGCAACTGTAACGTGGGACTAACATGGATGTAACTTTTTTTTTAAATCAGAATTATTAGTAACAGTTCTAGTTCTTTCTCCTCACCTTCTCCCTCCTCCTTCCTCTATTCTTTTCTCTGTCTTTTCCCTCTCTTCCCATACATTTCCCTCCACTTTTTTCATTACTCAACTTGTTCCCCCAGAATATAGTATACTAGGATCCTATTAGTCCGCTTTTCATATACTGTACTTCAAGTCTAGGAAATGTGCACTGAGCATACTAAAAGTATATGCAGGATTAATTTTACATAAAGGCCTCTTATGTAACATTTCTCTATTTTTAAAGATATAATTGCAATAACTTCAGTCTTTTTACATTCTTCTGCTGCATCCATACAATGCTCCACTGCTGTTGAGTGTCCTTTAACTGTGGACCAAAGGCAACCCCTGCAGTGTTTATAAAATAATTTAAAGACCATTCAGGCCACATATAACGAGAATGCAATTTTGTAGGATTACAAAAAAAAAGCCATTAATATGCCAGTCAAGACTACAGTTAAAACTACTCTTGCACTGCAACAGTGCATATGACCTTTATGTGATTGTACAGTATTAAAAGTTTTTTCTTATGTACAGTAAACTTTATCATATGGCAGAAGCCTCTCTTGTGTTAAATAAATTAGTATCTCATATATATACATATATATGCACCTATATAATGTGTATATATATTGAAAGGCGGCCATTGCTATTGCAATTCATTTAATAAAGCTTTAGTTTAAAAAAAAAAAGTATTGTATACAGGAACTATGTATAGTGCAGGGGGTCTTTTCAGTTAGAAAAGGCAGGTTGCTTTAATGTTATTCTGACTTGCATTGTTTGCCAACAGAGACTATTTTATAGTTTTGTTATTAAAACATCCAGGGCAATTTAATATTTGTTCCTAGATGTAACTCATTTGAGTAGGTTTTGCATTTGTTATTCAGCAGTGTATAAAGCTAACCTTGATACTTTTACTTTTAATTAATTATCTAAATGGAAAATGCTATTAGCTGAACCATGTCCACAACAGCACATAGAGCTCTATAAGAGTTTAAATGTAGATGCTCATTGAAGGCTAATAAATTCTCTTCCAAAGCAGTAAGCCAGTTAATACAACTGTAGCTGGGGAGAGGTGGGAGCCCTTAAGAAATATTGATGTGGCCTTAATTACTGTCATACATTATCCTAAAGAAGAAAATATAATAACCATTCTGGGCTCTCAACTTTAACCCCCTTTTTATATTCAGTTCTATTTGGAGGAGTTACGTATTTTTTACATTAGTGCCAAGTGTATAGAAGGATGACAGCAAAAACAGTGCCTCTTTGTGCACAACCCTTTTAAAGTAGCATTCTTACTGTTAGAGATGTAGAATGAACTTTGTTTGTAATCCTTAAATTAAAATGTGGTAAGTAGGAAGCAAGAAATTATCCTGTGTTCTTACGCAGCCATACACTTATTTTAATCTAATTCATTCCGTGGCTAGGATTGATGTAGGAATCAACCTATGTGATTTGCTTTAGGAGAAATTAAGAGGTATATTCTTAAGGTATATTATATTTTGATGCTAATTCTGTTCTGGGGAGCATCTTGTACTGTCTCTGTTTTTGTACTAAATCTTCAAATATTGTCTACTGTGTAAGGCAGAAAAATTTCTTATCACGCAAAAACCATTTTGTTTCCAGGGTAACAAGTACCTAAGTGCATGCACAACTTGTTTATCCCTTGTAACATTCATGATCTTATCCACGACTCTGATTTTAAAACAGCAACAACAACAACAACAAAAAAAACCTTTACTAAAAGCTATATAGGGACATACCAGATGTTGCAGTGATTTTAGCTATCAAACTGTTAACCATGTACAATATTTAAAATAGGCCTATTTTGATGTATTGCCTATTATACAAATACACAAAACACTTTTTGGAGGCCTCAGTTATGAGTGGCAGAGCTTTCTGTGTATAATTTGTCTAAATAATTTGTCTAATAAAAATGTTTTCTAAACTTGCTCTCATACCATTGAAGTCTTAACTATAAAACTTGAAAATGCTTACTCTCTCACAAATTGAATGGAATGTTTCTAAAAATTTATCTTGAGTTAATTAAAGCATAAAACATTAAGTTTTATTAGCAGAACTTTCTCAAAATGAGTGGCTCTCTCTAAACAATACTGAGTGATGTCCTAAGCCAGTGAAAGACTGCTTTTCTGCTATTAGAGATGATTTGAACCAACGATATTATTTTTCCTTATGGATGGCTCTGTGAGCACTTTCTGGAAATAGGTTTATCCTGTTTTATGTAAAAAAAAAAAAGCAACAATTATAATAATAGCAGAAGGAAGGTTTATTGCATCAAAGAAAAAGAAAAATAGAAAATTAAGGGTAATTATTAAACTTAGAATTTATGTATTAATAATTGATTTGCTGTTACTCATAGTGCTAAATCTATTAATTTGAAAATTGATAGATTCTAAATTATATCTAATATGCTATTTTCTGCATTTGAACGATATTTAATTTGTCTAGCATTTAACCTATTCAATGGATATATATCTGAAAATATATTCAATTTCGATTAAAATCTCTGAGGTTCTAAAATTTCATTAAAAAGTGAAGCTATTAAACGTTGGAACCAGAGTCAACTGTAGAGATCTAGACTATCTCCCTCGCTTTACAAATAAGGGAGCATAAGATGCCAGGATGCTGTGACTCGCCCAAAAGTTCAACAATCTGAGACTTAAAACTGGGGCTTTTTTCCCCCTTTTAACTCTGCTATTCGCAGGTCCTCATGAGTGGTAAACATAGGGACTGCTCAGGTCCAATGCCTGCACCCACTCCTCTTGCCCAGCCTAAGCTGCAAATCCCTAGGAATCTCCTTCCTCTTCCTGGGAACACAAAGAGCTTCTGATTCAACTGCTCTTTTTACAGATGGGCCAGTGAATGCCGCAGGCTACTTCCCCAAGGTTAAAGCTCCAGGCATAACTCAAGCCAGACCCCGCTTCTGTCATTACTACTTCCTTTGGACCATTGTTTGTCCTGATTCGCACCACTTACACCAACCTGGTTATTCTAAAACAAGATAAATACCTTATATCCATGTACTTATATTCTCAGACGTCGAATTTATTCCTTTAGTGAAACATTAAGAGAACTAGTTGTCACTTTCAACCACATCAAAAGTTATACACAGGTTTTGGTTTAATCATACATTAGAAAATTGTTAAGACTTCCTTTCTTATTCATACATATCAAACTACAGGCAATTTATCATCTTCTTAATTATGTTATTTTTCATCTCTTTTAGTTTAAGATTGGTTGTCAACTGAATAAATACTTTTAAAAATAGACTTTGCTGAATGGTACTTTGCTTCATCAATTAAAAAGGGAAAAATTATGAGAAGATCCATTTACCTACCCGACGTAATATCATCTAAGCCACACAATTGGGTAACAAATTATTAATATTTTATAATCAGAATTTTGGAATGATGAAACACATTCTGTATTATGAGTATAGTAGGTATGCCAGAACTAAGAACTTTTGTGCTAACAAACATAAATTTTATCCTTAAATATAGATCTCATGATAATTGATAAAATACAGTGGCTTAACTAAAAATTGTCTTCTTTCCTCTGTGTTTTTATTTCTAAGCACAAATCCTATTTCCAGTCCTCGTGATCAGATTTTAATAAATGGCTAGCAATTATGGCCATAATTATCACTGCAAGAAATTTTAGTCGATACTCTCTCATCAGATAGCATATATGAGCTCCCTTGGGTGGAAATGAATTAACTAACATTGAAAAATCAAGAAATAAAGCAATTAGTGTTTACTGAAGATCTCTTATGTAAAAGCCACTGTGTTAAGCAGCTACACATGGCATAAATGAAGATATTTGTTTAAGAATGGGTCTGAATGTATTCTACAGCCCAGTTCTTTCCTTGCCCCATATCAACATGGAAGATATAGATGCCAACTTACAGACTTTCTGAAGCGGCAGAATGAATCACCCCAAACCAGTATAGTCCTCCTTGGACCCAGGCCATCAAACTGACTTGAGCAATCCATCTCCATAGTTCTCAAGGGCCAATTGGGTTTGTCCTCTTATATTCAAATCACCTCCACAAAGACAACTTTTATTTACATTGCAGCTGAAGCTCCTAGTCACCTTTCTGGTCATCTGAGACACAGGATACAGTGTGACCAATGAGTCTGATGAACGTACAGTGTTTTACAAGCTGCCCACCATGACAAGAGCCTATGCACATTTCTGGAAGAATAGAAACTTCATGGTTTGCTCCATTTTTTAGAGCTGCACAGAGGCATGGAACAGGTATAGCAAAAAACGGTTCAGCCTGCCATGGAGATAGAAACAGAGTAAAGGAGCAGTTTCTCATCTTACCTAAATTTTCCAAATTCCTATTTTTTCAATAGTTTTATTTTGTTTCCATGTAATATTAATAACAAAGCCAAAACCATTTAAATGTGAGATTTTTTTTTCATTATCTGAAAGCTCTACCCTGACTTGTCATTCCATACAATTTAGAACTAACCGTCACCTTTTGACTAATTTTGCACACTTCCTAGAATTTCTTCACACTGAAGAAAAGAAACTGGCTGTGCTATTTGAACACATCACCCATCTGATGCCATAGACGTAGCCGCCTAACCTCTGTGAGGAATGAGGCCCTGCTTTCGTTTTGGTGAAATCCAATAGGTTACCCACCACCTCAGCATTGACAGCATATTTCAAAACTCTCAAACTATCTGTGATGTGATAGAAAATTCACAAAATTTTCAGGACAACATTTATTCTCATTAATTAAAAACTAATTAAGCTTCCATAACAGCTGCTTTAGAAAGAGAAACATATGTCACAAAATGAAGGAATGACAAAACATCAGAACCAGAGAAGGGATGAAAAACATTACTTTTAATAAAGATTTTGCCTGCCACAAGATTTGAAATATGAGTTAAAGGCAAACTTCAATTTTTAAAGTTGCTATATTTTATTTTTAAATTGGCGCTACTGAAAAATTTTAGGAACTATGTCCGTTATTATTTTTAATTTTTTAAAAATAGACATTGATAAACAAATTACAACTTGCTTATTCACTACACAAAAGATTTATAATAAGGAATCTTTAAGAATTAGTTATCCTCTTGTGATAAAATAAGTTTCGATTTGCAAACATTTAAGTTATATAACACTTTTCAAGATCATAGCCACCTCCTGAAGCAAGGTACCTATATCTATTTCACACTAGACAAGTAAGGAGTTGATAGTATAAAATTCTTCTCTAGAATTATATTAAAGTTGACTTTAAAATTAACACTAGCCCTCTATTAATATTTGTTTTTAAGAGTTGGCTATCAGATTTGTTTTTAGAAATAAAAACATGCTAAAATTAAGTCAAAAATAGAGGAGGCACATGTACAGCTCATTTAATTTGACATTTTTATTCTAGATATGGTTATTGAATGTCTAATATGCTCAAGACAATGTTAAAAAAAGTTTTGAACATTAGTTGTTAAATGGATTATAGCTGTATCACATAATTCACATTAGATATAAATACAGAATTTCACATATACTACTTTTTAATGAGTACAATTCTACTTTCCAAATTAACATATTAAAAATAGCAATACAGCAAGATATATGTGTAATTGAGACTCCCAGATTTAATTCTATATGACTAAGCATTTTAAAACTTACTGCTCACTCAGATTTCTCCATGGAAACATCATAGTAAAAATGACTATTCATAAACAGCAACTCGTGTACAAAACCACTTCCCATCTACGTAGACTCCAAAGTTTTTGGTGTGTCCAATTAACATGGCAAGTCTTATAATACAGCTCAATCACCAACAATTAACATATTTTAATTAATTCTTTCTCATCTATCATCATTAAATGAAGTTTTGAATTCTTACTCTATAGTAATAATTTTGTGTCTCTTTTTTGAAAAACTATCAGTACTTATACATAAACTTTAATAAGGCTGCAGAGAAAATATTAGGAACAAAACAATCACATAAGATCAATCAGTCCATCAACTAACACTTTCTGAGCACCTACTATGAGCAAGGCACCCTAGGACGGAGATTTCCTAACTGGAGTGCCAAAGCACACTCCTGGACCCAAAGTGGCTCCAGTATTGAGGTACTGAGCCCCTCTCTCTCAGGGTGGTGGGGTAAGCTTCCAGGCTAGAATTCTGCCCATAAGCGGTTCTCTTCATTTACACCTGGCCTTTCCTCAGACAGCTTCCAAAGTTGAAGAAACAAAGTATAAACATTTGAAAAGTTAAATAAAAATATATGGTTTAAATAACATCAGAAGACAAGAATATAAATTATATCACGATGCAGAATATCTTTTATTGTCAAATTAGTGCTATAGATAAAATATTCTATCTATGCTGCATGGCTTGGGATGGTTTCATGGAAATTGTGGAAATTTAGCCAAATCAGAGAGACTATAGAGAAGTCAGAAGAATACCAAAGGGCTTCCAAGCAAAGGGTATAGTGCCACCAAAGGCACAAGGGTGGGAACAAATGTTCAGAGGAGCAGTAGCCCACGATGTGTAGCATAAGGGTCTCATGTCAAGATATAACAGGAAGTAAAGCTTGGGTGGAATTGTGGAAAAACTGTAAGCTGGGCTCACGAGATTACACTATATCCTATTCATTCACGCATTTACGTATTCAACATACGTTCACTAAGGTCCTACTATGTGCAAGACACTATTTATTCTAGGTGCTGGGGATACACCAGTAAACAAAGCAGAAATCCTTGCCCTAATGGAGTTTACAATCAACTGAAGGAGACAGACAATAAGCGGGATAAATAAGTGATGTATATAGTCTATTAGATGATAAGTGCTATAGGAAAAAATGAAGGGAAGCAGGAAGGCCAGAGTGAGAGCAGGGATTTGCTATTTAAAATAAGGTGTCAGGCGAGGCCTCACTGATTAGTTGATATTGACTGAAGGCTGAAAGGGAGTGAGGGAGTTAGCAATATTGCTGCCTTCGAAAGAACATTCCAGACATTGGGAAGAGCTAAGACAAAGGCTCTGAGGTGGGAGTGTGCTAGGCATGTTTAAAAAATAGCAGGAATATTAGTGTGGCTGGGCCAGGAGGGGAGATGGAAAAAGGGTCTTAGGAAAGCTCAACAAGGTAGCACAGGGTCCACCCTATAAGGCTTAATAGGATCCTGCAAGGATTTTGGCTTTTGTTCTAGAAGAAATAGGAAACCACTAGAGTGTTTTGAGCACAGTAGAATGCCTATTACTAGATCCAATAGGTTGATAACAAAACAAGATGTAAATCAATCTTGGGAATGTAAGTGCTGCTACTCTCTCACCCTTCCTTGCACATAATTATCTGCCACCATTTTGAGTGTTAGGAGGGAATGACATAGTGTTGTCAGTTGCTGGCCACACCTCCATTTGAACAGGAGCCTTTCAACTTTCAGAGAGAGTTTGGGGCTGGACTGGTGTTCACAGAGGCTCACAAGTGTAGACTGTATGACGACCATCACAGGCAGCGGGGAGCCACTGAACATTTGAACAAAGGAGAAATATACTCTTAACAAATTAATTTAAAAGGATAAAACTGGTAGTAAGTTCTAGAATGGAATGGAGGAAAGGCCAATTAAAAGTTTTGTGCCATAGTTCAGGTATGACCTGAGCCTCTGTGGTAGCCCAACAACGAAAAGAATATACAGATGGTGGATACATTTTGAAGGGAGAATCAAGAGAACTTGAAGATTAACTGAATATAGAATATAAAAATAAAACAAGTCAATGACTGATTTTTCAAATTCAGATGCTAGAAAGATGGAAATAATTCTACCAAAAAGTGCTAAAGTCAGAAGAATATCTGTTTTGTCAATTTTCATTTTTTTCTTTAAACTGGGAGATTTATGGGGGAGAAATTATAGTATTGAGAATTATTTATTTATTTTCCTTCATTAGGAACCTGGGTGATGAATTCCTAATAGGTGGAGAGGATCTGATTTTTAAACTGTGCTCCCCAGCTTCCTAAGGGTTTCTCTCGGGGTTCATGGGGATGCTACTGGATGAGGCGAGGCCCACTGGATTTCAATCAGATCAGCTCTGCTTTGATCTCTTCCTGTAGTCAACTTCCAATTAAGATTTCCCTTGCCCTCCAAAAAACACATTACTGACAGATGACCAAAACCTCAACTTCAATGTTTCTTAGGCAGCCTATTATAGTATTCAACAATTTTAATTGTCTAATTGTTAGATTATTCTTCCTTACAGTTGGTCTTTGTATTGCGTTGAAAGTTGCCCCTATTGGTTCTTTGAAATGCTTTAGAACAAGCTTTATCCCTTTTTCCCACATAACATAAACCATGTTTCCCACACAGTGAATACCTAGAATTTATAAATTGTCCTGTGATGTGGTGACAGTGACTCAAATCCCATAATTGGGGCTTGAAATGGACCCACTATCTGCAATGTCCTTAAGGACAGAATGAGCTAGAGCAAAGTCCTCTTGCATTAGGCTTGCTAGAAGGACTATACAGCAAACATACCTTAATAGATATCCAAAAAATGTTTCTAAATAGAGACTTGTCTTATGAAAGAAACAAACTAAAATTAGCTCAAACATTACAGACACCTGCTATGTGAAAGCTAGTATATTTGGTACCATGAGTCAAATCAAATGCCAGTGGAACTGTGTTTGATTCCCGTAACTGCTGAGTGCTTTTAGTTCTGAGTTTATTTCACCTGGAGAGTTCAGAAAGCATTCACTAACACAGTTAAGAGTACTATAAGAAAATAAAGAGTTAGGTCTGAAATACTCGCCATCACCAATCCTATCTTCTGACAGTTTAAGGGGAGAGCTTTCACCTAGCAGATGCCATCAAAAACACAACTTGGATTCCATTCTGGATGTTGTCTGCTGGCTTTAACTAACTCTCAACACTGAGGTCACGATAGTGATTCACTTGTAAGAGGTCAAAGATGATTTGTCAGTTCTAAGGAGGGAAAAAAATATCATATACCAAATACAAAAAAAAAAAAAAAAAATAGGTAGTATGTGCCTTTATGAATTTAGAATAACTTAGGTAAAACCCACTTTTCAGATTGTTTAAATATATAATTCTGTACAATTTACTCTTGTCCTACAACTTCAGTTTTAAAATATAAACCATGATTCACAAAGTCACACGTGCAACTAATCTTTCCTAAAAAGAGAGAATAGCACGCAAATTGTGTACACGTGTTATGTTGAATATCTACACAATATAAGAATTTCAAGGTAGTTCATGGAGGCATATGTTTCTGAATTGCACTTAATAAAATACATGACATATATCCTCGGTTAGAATTATTTCAGAAGTAGGGAAATTTAGTCCATTCTCATCTGAAGAAGTAAGTTGCCAATTTCTGCTTCATTTCTTGTCTTTGCAGGCAAACATTTATGTTTTCCAAAATACAGCAACTATAGGAAGGAGAGACTGTTGGTCATGTGCCAGGCACAGTATTAGGCACTATGTTGATGTTTCACTTGACTCTCATAATATCTCTGTAAGTTTGTTATTGCCGATACTAATTGAACAGTTTAAAAACAAAGAAAATATAACAAAACCTAAGACTCCGGAATGTTAAGTAATTGGGCCAAGGTCATACAATTAGCAAGTAACCAAAACAGAATTCAAACTCACATCTATCTAACTCAGAGATCCATGTGTTTTTCACCACGACAGGCCACTCCTGGGATCAAAATGAAATGGAAGGTAAAAGATCCTTTTACAGTCCCTCGTTGCTGCCAAGGGCTTTGTACATACACTATGGGGATCCATAAAAATCAACTGATTCTCACTAGCTGAGTACGTTTTAGATAAAGAAATTACAAGTAGTAGATAAAATATTCGTAAAAAGTGTACATAGACGATGGATGCATTGTGGTAGCTTAAGAAACATAATCAGATTCTGAGAAATACCCTGTCAGATGAGTATCTATGACAGAAACTGGCTGCTTGAAGACCAGCAAAACTGCTCGCCTTTCTGCATTCATTATCTCTGCTAATGTTGTCAGTGACCTTGCTGGTCTTCTTCCCCTCTTTCTTAGAGTCCCTCTAATGGAAACATTAGAAAAACAAATCCCTGCTGAGTCAACTTACATAATGCTCTACTACCTGACCTGCTTTTTTCCAGCCCTATTGCTATTAGACAAGTTTAAGGCCATGTTAGCTTCTGCCTAGAACCATTGCAACAGGTCTCCCAAGCTTTACTCTTTCTCAGATCACATTCCTCCCACACATCTTACTAAATAATCTTACTAAATTACTTCTCAGGTCAGGTCACTCCACAATTTAATTTTTTCCATGGTATTTCTATGGCCTGCTAACTAATGACTGAGCACCTTAGCCAAGATTCTTTTGGCAGGAAGTACTAAAGCAGCCTTCACAGAGAAGTGACATTTAAGCCAAGGAGGTAAGATTTTGACAGAGATATGAATGTAGACTATAAAAGCAACGCACAAAAAGGAAATGGGAAAATATAATAGACAAGTAGAGGACTGGGAATAAGGCTATTTGGCTTGAAAGAGGAGATTCTATGGAAACAGATAGAGATAAAAAGGAAGAATTGGTTCATTGATGCATTCAGCAATTATATTCTGAGAGTCCATTATATACATAAATATATATTAAACAAGATGCTAGGCATTGCACTACATACAAACATGCAAGACTCTTGAAGCTATTATAGCAAAGATGTCGTGTATATGCATAACTACAACATAAGGCAAAGTATGATGTGTTCCATAAAAGCGATACAACATAATAAGAATTCAGAGAAGGGAGAGATGATAGTCTTCTAGATATCCTTTTATCAAAATACAGCACTTTAAATGATATGTGGTATATGATAAGTACTTAAAAATCATCCAGAGTGTTTTGAGAATTCAGAGAAAGGAAAGATCTTTTCTCACCAGGGTGATAAAATTTCTTCGTGAAGAAGACAGTTTGGAAACTGGGTTTTAAAAGGTGTATAATTTCCACAGATGTAGATTAGGGAAAAACACTTTTAGACAAAGGGAAAGAATGATCCAAGTCACAGAGAAGGATAGTGCAGAGTATATTCGAGAATGATCAAATAATTTGGCTGCAACATATGGCCCATGAAGAGCAGTAAGGACATAACACAACAAAACTATAAAAATCAAATCCAACCATCCACTTAATGTTCAAGTCCCATACCTTTTACAATCTATTCCATTTTTGAACAGCTGTGAATATTAGAAATATGATGGTGTTTACAGTCTACTGGGAAAGACAGACAATTTAACAGGCAATGACAATAAATTGTGATAAGTGCTATAGTAATGGAAATGAGAAGTGATTCGCAACCCAAAACGAGAATAGAAAAAGCTCCCTAGCTGAGATTCCAAGCTAGACCTGAAAGATAACTGAGAGTCAGCCAGGCAAAAGAAATAATTCTTTAGACCAGGTGACCAGCATATGCCAACACTTGAAGCCAGAGGGCAAGATTAGTTCCAGAGACTGAAAGAAGTCAAGCTGAGTTCCAACTCAGAGGAAAAGAAGAATATCAAAAGAATAAAATAAAGACGTAGGGAGCAGGCCTTGAAATACTTCATAAACCACTTTAAATAATTTGCATGTGTAAGGAATAAAGCTGGGGCATCACTAAGAAGCCATTCAAGAGTTTAGAGTGGAATAGTGACCTGATTGTATTATTTTTAAAGAGTCACTCTTACTGCCCCAGGAGAAAGTTTTAGAGTTGGGACAAGATCTGTGAAAGTAGATCAGTTAGAAACCTGTGTCACAGTGGAAAAATAGTCCTAGTGTTGGGTAGTAGGAACAGAGATAGAAAAAAAATGAAAATATTCTAGAGAGAGTTGTGGCAGGAACAGGGTCTGGGTCTGGGTTTGAGGTATTTTTTAAAGTATTTAGTATAAGTGAAATTATAAGATAATAACATTATCCAAGAAATAAGAGCTTCTATTTAGCAGAAAATAAAGCCTGGTCATAGAAACCTGAGGAAGATTCACATTGGATCAAAGGACAGAAGAGATAGCTAAAAGGATAAAGAAGAAAACTATAGGAGTGAGGAGTCTCAGAAGTCAAGGGAAGAGAATATTACAATAGAATGATCAATATTGTCAAGTGCCACTCAAAGAAGGAAAATTACTCATTAGAATCAGCAACATGGAAATCCTCAGAACAGTGTTGTCGAGAACAGTGTTCATGAGAATCATGGAGACGGAGGCCAGAATGCAGTTGGTGGAAGAATAAGTAGAAGGGCATATACACCATTCTTCCAAGGAGTATGGTAATGAGAGGAGAAAAAAGAGCTGTACCCGGAGAAGAAAATGAGATCCAAGGGGGATGTTTGTTTTTTTCCAAGACAAGAGAGACTTGAGCACATTTCGCTGGTAGGTCCTTCCTATTGGAAAGAACCACTAGTGAGATCAAAGTTGAAGCACAATAGCAAGTAAGGTATTCAAAATGTAAAATGGAGTGGGATCCAGGGCACAATTAGTTTTCAATAGAAGGGACACATTCTATATGGACAAATGAAAGGATGAGTGTGAATGTAAGTAAATGTTTAGGTTCAGTAGGATGTTTAGTGAGAGTTCTGTTGGATTCTATTTTCCATAAAATGAAGGAAGCAAATCACTGGTAAGAGTCAGGTGGCAGAGATTTTAGAAGAGCAAAGATGAGAGAGCTGACTAGAGCAAAACTGTTAGACTGTTAGCTTTGAGGGTGCGGCTGAGGCTGGAGTCCATGAAGTTATGGTGGCCTGATCTGCACAGCTGTAACTTTTTCAACCTGTCTCAGCAGCTTCGGTGCAGCTGTAGAAAGACAGATAGTTAGATTTAACCATAGTTGTAGATTTGACAAAAGTATGGATAAACAGTAGAGTGACCATTCAATGTGGTACTAAACAAAAGGCGATTTTAATGGGCTGTGTCCCAGTGGTATATGAAATACAGAGAGAGGCCATATTAGCTAGGGTAAATAATGCTACTTGCTTTAAAAAAAAAAATAGATTATTTTGCATTCATATAAATTTCAAAGACAAGCAGAAAGTTGTCTTTTGGGTGATAATTCAGGGCCCCGTCTGGTTCCTTTCATGCCCAAGAACTTGTGAGTCTTCTGATGGACCTTCTGCCTGCGGCAAATGCAATTGGGAGAGAACTTGGAGAATTGTGGGAGTTTTAATGCACCAGATCTAGAAGTAGCGCTCATCATTCTACCCATATTCCATTGGCTTTCGTGTGGCCACATTGAAACAGTTTTGATAAGCATTTGACCTGACTGCCATAGACACTCAGAGTCAAGTTAGGAAGCTTTGTAATAATCTAAACATAAAGAAATAACAGGCTGAAGAAGACAGAAAAACAGTTGAAATAAAAAGGAAAAAAATCAACAGAATTTGGTAATTGCTTAGATCAAGGATGATAAACAAGATCTGTCTAAAGCACAGCATTAAAAGAAATTATGAGATCAAAATCTAGATTTAGAGAGGCCTACCTAAACTATCCTATTTAAAGTTATGGTGGAAGGTAGACGGGGGACAAAAAAAATTAAATAATTTCTTCAGTTAAAAAAATTAATTAAAAAAATTTTAAAAATAAAAAATAAAAAAAAAATAACATGTTTCATTTTCCCTTACATGGCTCAATTCTTTTTCACAGTGCCTATCACCTAACATACTTAATTGTTATTTTCTTTTTACTTACTTGTTATTGTCTTTTCCCAACTACTATAAAGTAAGCATTGCTTTTTCTTCAGTGCCTAAATCAGTGTCTTAGTGGGGGGTGGATTATTGAATTACTACTCTTTGAATGATTGAATGCCATAAGATTAACAAGATCCATTATGGTGGGGTCAAGTTGAAGTGAGAAATACACACACATATTTACTAATTCTGGCTTAGCTGCAGAAAGTGAAGGAAGACTCAGACATCATGACAGAGAGGTTAGATATCTGGAGGAACAGTAGACTCAAGTAGAGAGAATATTTTGTACATGTGTACATGAAACAGAAGACATTTAGTTTTAGAAATATCATATTTGAAATGAAGGTAAAATAGTCAGGTGGATACATTCGGTAGGACATCAAAATATAAAACCTGGGTTTAGACAAAACATTAAGGATTGAAGTCTTAGGATAAGAAGATGGAAAGTTATTCAATGGACGATGAAATTTTTGAGTAGCCAAATTGTATGATCTAAGAAATACTCGTGGATGATCAGTTTAGTGACTTCCTGTTAGATAAAATAACAATAACATGACTTAATTCTGTCAAAAATATTCTTACAAGGGAATTTTTTACTGCACTATTTGAATCAATACCATTGTACTTACGTAAATATGCCATATACACAAAAGAAATGTAAAACTTTTCTCATGGTTCTCCTGTTGAAAAATGATCACCATCTCTGCCCTCTGTGGTTCTGAATGGAAACAGGCCTATCCCTTGAGGAGTCCTGAATTGAACTAATTGACCAAAGATGGAAGAACAAATCATCTTTTTATTATTTTTCAACTGTGTCCTTGGGGAACAAAGAATCAACCTTGTTTTCTCCTCACGATCTTTTCTCATATCCATCTTACTCTCAAAATAATAGCGAAAACAAGTGGATAATAGTAATACTGGCAAAAATCTAATTTAACAACTACAAATGCTAGATAGAAGACTCGAAGATTTTTATAATTCAAATTTTCAGTAACTAATCATATAACTGATTTTTAATTGCTATTCTAAATGTTTACATTTTAAATTTCATCTAAATTAGCTATTATGAATTTTAATAGGAAATAAGTAAAAATATTATGTCATATCTATACGCAAGAATACTTATAAATATTGAGGATAATGTTCAGGCTCCACACTAACTAATAATTAGGGTTTTTAGTATAAAGAAATGCTTATGTTTCAGTTATGATTTCATAGAATAATTAGTCTGATATTGAGCTAATGCTTCCTCATCTATCATGCCAAAAAGTAACTTAACCAGTGACCCCCAACATGATCTTGGTCAATATCAATTACCAAAAAATAACATTTTTATGATATTTTTAGTGTCACATTTTCCCAATTTTTTTCATAGAACATTTACTGAAATTGCAGTGAAATACTCTAGATGGCCCCATATTTTTTGATCCCTATTAAAATGGAACGTAATGTACTATATTTGAAAAAAATTACATAAGACCTTTTTGAGAGTAGTTTTGAAGGCTAATTGTTATATAGACTTAAATATCCACTGATTCTCTTCAATTGACAGAGTATGATTTTCAGAAGTATCTCGACCTCTAGAGAAGTTTAGAAAATTCTGAACATTTTAGTATCAAAAAACTAAAGTTTCTCTGTATATAGCCAAAATATAAACAACAGATTCCCTTAAATACTCTTTAGAACACACTACAATAAAATGAGTGTGAAGAATTCAATATAATTATCTAATGTGATTATTTAGAAACAAAGATAGAAGATAAGCTAAAACAAAAACAGTCCTTAACTTATAAAAAGTTCATTTCCAAGAGCTCATTTACAAGTCACTTATTTTGAACACATGGCATATTATTCCACAGAGAGAAGAGAAAGGTATACATAATGGTTGATTTTTAGGCTAATCTATTATTAAATATTATTGAAATATTTTTATTAAAATTTTCAAAAGCAACATTTTTGAAACATTAAATATGTTCTTATACAAAGAGAAAATACAATACCATGAAAGCATAAAATGTTAAATGTTTTTATTTTTATTTTTCAGTAGAGTTGACATTCAATATTATTTTATATTAGTTTTAGGTGTATAGTATAGTGGTTAGACTTTTTTATAATTTATGAAGTAATTCTTCCAGACTGATATTAATCTGGCACTATACATAGTTATTACATTATTGACCATTTTCCCTGTGCCGTACTTCACATCCCTATGACTATTTTGTAACTACCAATTTTGTATTTCTTAATCCCTTTACCTTTTTCATCCAGTTGTAAATGTTAAATATTTTTAGAATACTGGTATCCTTAGAAAATAAATTTAGCATCATTGTTAAGAACCTAGAGTCTAAAAGCCAGAGTTCAAATTTATCATTCATCAGCTGTGTTACCCTAGACAAATTAATGAATGTCTCTATATTTCATTTTCCTCATTCACAAAATGGAAATAGTAATAGATCATTCCTCTTAGTGTTGCTGAAAGGATTTAATGTCTTAACATTAAATGCAAAGTACTTAGAACAGTTTCTCATTCACAATGGGCTCAAAATAGTGTTACAGTGTTATTCAACACACATTTCCGTTTATAATGCAAGAATTAATAAAAGATAGATGCCGCAAGAGTGCCAACTATGGTAAAAGCTAATGTGTTATCTTTCAAGCCAATCTATAATATCCTTATTGAAGAAATGTAAAAGTGAAAATATATGCATTAACCACTCTGATACTTAGCAATTTTATACAATTCTGTGAAACTTTGCCATATAAAGTAAAAAATAAATAAATAAAGCATTCGAATTTAGAAGTATAAATTATATAAATTTCTTTTTCCAAAGAAAACATACTTTTATATAAAACTGAAAGCAACAAATAAACATAACAGAGACACATAGACACAGACAGTGGATTAGTGGTTACCAGAGGGAAGCAGAGGAGCGGGGAGGTAGCTAGGAGTAAAGAGGGTCAAATATATGGTCATGGAAGGAGATTTGACTTTGGGAGGTGAACACACAATGCAATATGAATTGTACACTTAATTGTACACTTATTGAATCATACACTTAAAACTTATACAATTTTATTAACCAATGTCACCCCAATAATCTTAATTTTAAAAAAGGTTTTAAAAAGAAGAGAACAAACTTTTAAATCTGCAATAAACCCATGTCTTCAGGGTCGAAATCATTCTTCTAATTATATATTAGAATGTATTTTATCTTAAATATCTCTAGAGCTTTAAGAATCCAATGAAGCTTCAGCAACATTATAAAAAGATCATATCCAAAGGCAAGTTGAAAATCAGTGAGTAAGCCTGTTTAAAGAAACTCTACCAAACTAACATTAAAAGTACAGTCTATTAATACTAAAAAAAAAATTGTATTTTTATTTTCTGTCAAAAAAAAAATCAACACTGCTAACATTAAAGCAATTTTTGTCTTTTTAAGGTTCATTTTTCAAATTAAATAGAAACAGAAAATGAGAGAGAGGCAATTTCTGCCACGATAGACATTTGAGGTTAGTTGAACCAGTGACAAATACAAGGCTACACTAGTAGAGTCCCTTCTTTTCCTTTCTCCAATCATTCATCAGGGAAGAGAAAACTTAACTTCGCCTCAATTATATTGGGACTCCCTGCTGTCTTTTACAAAGCCAGGTGATGGCGCTGTGTTACCATTTGTCAAGATTTCCTTTTAAATCCTCAGATTTCTCTAAGCAACAGCGTTTTGTGAAGACTCAAGCCATCTTTTGAAAAATAAATTATTTTAAATGTACTTTATTTTTCTCGTTAGTTGTAGGGAAGCCCACCATTTAAATATTTGAGGTTATTTTAATGTTTAGTCTCTTTACAAGGATGTAACACCTATAAATATAAGTAACAGTGTACTTTCTAAAAGACTGAGAGTAAATAGTGGTATTTTGTGTTGTTTGTTTTTGTGGTTCATCAGTATAAAAATAAAAAGAAACATATTTTGTCCACATTATTTTCAGATTGCCTATAATTTATATTTAAAGTCTTATGCCTCCAAACTATAACCTAATGCACAAATCCTTAGAGGAAAAAAAGCTTTTCTCAACCAAAGGATACTCAGTTTTAATCCAAGTTCTCTCTTAGCCCTCTCAGGTCTCAGTGAGAAGTGCTTGTTCCTCCTGAAAATGATGTTATAAGGTTAGTTTGGTATGCACATGCATTCCTACCTGCGAAGCAGGAATACGTTATTGTGAAGCACGGTATATGCCATTTAGCTGCAATCCTGTATAACTATTGTTTTAACCCATAAGTTCAATGGGAATTCAGTTATTTTCCAAATAAAATCTTATATTGATTCCCAATATGCCAAACAAATTAAATCAGTCTTTAATTTACTTTATAGCTTAAAATTTATAAAGCTTACTTATTAAAAGGAAATAAATGTTGAAAATTTATGACTGTTCTACACCAAAGACTCAGCATTCAACTTACTTTGGTGTTTTGATGAGGCCGCATACAAAAGTAGTACAGTAAGTCTTCACTTAACGCCATCGATAGGTTCTTGTAAACTGTGACTTTAAGCAAAAAGACACATAACAACACCAATTTTATTACAGGCTAATTGATATAAATAAGAGTTAAGTTCCTATGGCATAATTCTTGTCCCAAAATATCATCAAACTTCTAAAGACCGAAAACACTTCTAATATTAATCATTGAAATAAATGTGAGCTCTACAGACATTTAAGAAAGATGGATAAAAACGAGTAAAATATTTTCCAACCCACTTATTCCAGTTTAGGGTCTTGGATGACTACTGCCTCTTTAGGCAGCTCAGGGAACAAGGCAGGACCCACCCTGGACAGGACACGCTTCCATCACAGGACACTCACACATACATCCACACTCATTCAGGCTGGGACAATGTAGACTCACTAATTCACCTCATGTGCACATCTTTGGGATGTTGAAGGAAACTGATGTCCCCAGAGAAAACCCACGCAGACATGAGGAGAATGTGCACAAACAAAACACAGTGGCCCCGGCCAGGAATCAATTTTTTATTCTCATCAATGTTATAACTAAATGACGTTATGGTATAAGAAACTGTCTATATCATAGAATTTGAGGGAAGGCATTTTTAACCTGCTTTGATAATGCCCTACTTCCCTATGAGACAAAAAGAAAAATTATGCTTGGAGTAATTAAATTCTAATAATGAAGATAAAGATTGATCTATAACACAATTTAAAAGCCATTGTTCTAGAACAATGCTCAACTTTTTTTTTTTTTTTTTGCCTAATATTTTATTAGGCAACTTCTAATACATGTGGAGTTGGTCATAAATGAGAGAGAATATTTTCCATCTTGCTTCTATGGGCATTCAAATCATCATTGATGATTATCTCTAATTTAATATATGTTTTCTCTCTATTTCTATTATCCTAGTTATACATATCTTCTAAAATTGTAATATCGAGATGTTCTTAAAAACATATAATTTGAGAGAACATCTTCCAAAATTCCACAGTGCTATTTAGTACTCTTGTGAACAAGACAAATGATTTTAAAAGGTTTTTCTGGTGAACAATGAACTGAGGCTGAGCCTGGAAGCTTCAGAAGCTCTGAGGATGGAGGGTAAAGGAGAGGAAGTAGGGTGAATACCCTCTCCTCTTGGTGAGCTTTCCTCACCCAGTTTTCGCATCTTGGCCTCTTGGCATCTCCTCTCTAGCCTTAAAAATCAAAAAGAGAAAAAGAGGTGAGAAGAGGGGAAGGGCCAAGAATTCTACCTTTTGTCAAGGACCAGGTCTGTGTTATCATCCTAAACTAATGTGGAATACTTTTTAAAAGACAATGGCTTTTTTATTTTTCCCATCTGCAGTGCCACCCTCAGACCAAAAAAAAAAAAAAAAAAAAAAAAAAAAAGAATATGATTTACCTGATTGCAGATTTTCTTTAGGGAGACTGTGAATAAGATGATAGAACATAATTTGTTTCCATCATAAATGCTTTTCCAAACTATAAAATCAAAGTCCTAACAGAAATTCTATCAGTATGTCCCTAATCCTGAGCATAAATGATAGGTTCCTTTTTAAATGGCAATGATACGTCTGTGGAGTTTTATTTCCAGGGAGACAGGGCAGGATTTGCTGCTATGCAGACTGAATAATGTTGGAAGCCAACATCATGTCACATTTTGTGTGCTCTTTCCAAAGATTAATCCAAGCGTTACAAATGGGACACAGACTGCCATTGTCCCAGGGACACTTTAATAACCCACACCTACAATATTCAACCTGTTGTTTGCATAGGGACAACTTTGGGACACAAAAACCCACCAGAATGACTTGGGGAAAGGAGCCATGGAGAGGCAGAGACCCAGGCGCCACGGCACCTCCTCATTTCATCTTTCATGGCAAATGAGTCTGTTTGGAGCTTATTTATGCTTGAGGATGGGGGTCGTGCAGCTTGCTTTCTTCAAAGCTACTCAGTGAGCATGTCTTAAATCTGCTCCGTGTTAACTCAGTTTCTGCCTCTTGTTGCATTTTCAACAGGCTTGCCAACTTGCAGATAATTTTTGTTTTGTTTTGCATAATGCAGCTTAAATTAAATAACATGGCCACATGCCCTCAGGATTTAAATTGTGCCTGGCCAGTGTCTTCTTTTTCTCCCCATCCCCCTCCTTGCCTTACAATTCCTGGCATCTGTTGTTCTACTAGGATATTCTTTAAGAATGGAAGACTCAGAAGAAAGCTTCACAATGAGAAGATTGTGAGAGGAAGATGAGAACTAACAAATTTCACATTCCCCAATTCATCATCTTTAAGTACTCCCATAAAATAATTGTTATTATAATCTATGTACATTAGAAAACAAATTCTAATGGGCTAGTAGATCAGAATTGATAACCACGTTCCATATTGAGTTGAAAATATCAGTAACATTTTTCATATAAGATATTTTTAATATAGAGATACAAATATTTAAGAACATAATGCATGGAATAATAAATAGTTATAATATATTTAATCTTAGACATTTTGAACAGTATCATAAAATGACTTCTTTTAATTAGACCTATTATCTTAGTATGTAATAGCATGTTTGTGACAGAAGGAAAAATTCGAAAACGAGATTTTTTTAAGAAAAATACTTTGGGGAAACCATAATAAAGCTAAAGATTTACAGAAGCATAATGAAGGAAAAGATTGTGTGTATGTGTATATAATATATACAATACTTATCAAAAGGAAATCATATACAATTACTTAGTTTACACTTTAATGACAGGTTTCCATATGTAAAAAATTATAAGAGGCGGAAGAGATAAACTAAAAACTAACTGTAGATTTTGCTAAAGGACACACTCCTACAATTTAAACTTAAATTTAGTATTTATTTAAATAAATATCAATTAGTCCATAATAATATAACATTTCAAATTTATCTTTAGTACTTGATGTAATTTTTTTTAATTAAAATTATTGTATTTCCTTCTTTTTAAAAGTACAAGCTTCTTGACTTCTGTAAATATTATTAATTTTGAGATATGAGAACCTGGTTTACATAGGAATATGTGTATTATGCGGTCAGTTAGGAGTCTTAAAAGCAAGTATATTATTAACAGCAAGTAGTTCATGTGAAAACCATGTATATATTGTTTTGACTTTACAAGCTTAGTTGGAAGCCATAATATGACATAGCTGGTAGGGGAAAGGGTTGAAGAAGTGTGTGGAAAGATCCAAGTTTGTTCTCTGCTCAGAGTCTCACAAGGCTCTGTTTGGAAACAGAGGTTTTAGCTAAGCCGCATTCCTTTCTGGAACCTGGAGTGCTCTTCCAAGTTCACTTGTTGAAAGTTCCAGTCATAGGTCTGAGGCCCCAGTTCTCTTGCTGGCTGTTAGTCAGGGCCATTTACAGCTCCTAAAGGCTGACCACAGCTTATATCCACGTGGCTCTCTCGGGTTTCCGATCTCTCTGCCTTCTGGAGGGTCCGAGTCCCTTTTAAGGGCTCACCTGATTCGGTAAAGTCCAACCAGATCATCTGGCTTGTGATTAATTCAACATAACCTATTAGTAACCTAATCGTGGTAGTGGTAGCTCATCATATCCGCAGGTCCTGCCTACACTCGAAGGGAAAGGGTTATATAGAACACATTTACCAGCACGTGGGAATCTTGAGGGCCGTCTTCGAATTTCTCCTTCCGCACCGCCAATTACAGGTAGTGAAATGGTTGTGAAGGACAAACTCAGACAAAGAAGGGAGGAACCTATTTAGACAGAGTGGTCAGAAAAGCCGACCCTGGAGCGGTGATATTTGACCTGAGCCTTGTAAGGCGAAGAACAAGCCTTCATGGGAATGCGCCTCAAAAGAGTGTTGTATTGCTATTCGAATTAATATATTATTAATTATTAATAATATAGCAATTATTGATAATACAATATTGTTACAACTCCACTTACCTGTCAAAGTACATCCTGATTACCATAATAAAGAAAATTGCTACTTCTAATGCATGCTTTTTAATAGAACTCCTCTAATTTAGTTCCTCCAGGACAGAGAACATGTGATATTTCTGAGCCTTTTCTAGGGGGCCTGCAGAGAAATGTCCCAGTAGCTATTGGTGGAAGATGCGGAGTCAGTTTGCCCTTGGAAAGAAGCAAAGAAAGTTCCTTACAGACTAATAATTAGTTTCATCACATTGGCTACTGTATCAAAACCACTCATGCATTATCTTAAAAGCCTTTGGGACAGGATATTTTTGAAATATGAATTCATGTTCTGTTTTCTTCAGTTTTCCCTCCTTCCCTACACCAAGTACAGAACTCCCCCCTGTTTCCCTGCCTGGGGGATTTTGCAAAGTGGAAAGCAGAGCTTACAGGTACTTTTCCTGCCTTTGGTACAAAATTAGCTGGAGTCCTGGGTCTATTCATGTAGCAATCATTTATTAAATGCTGTTTATTATCCAGACATGTTGGGCTTACAAAAACAGCACCACTTCCTGCCTTTTATCACAGAGTGGAGAAAGGTGAATGAGAGAGAAAAGCAGGTTATCCGCAATATGCACAGTGGTTACTCACCAAGGCTCAGAAATCAGAAAGCAGGAGTTCAAATCTTAGCTCTAACACAGCTCAGCTGCCTGTCTGATCTCAGCTAAACCATTTCGTGAGCCTCAAGCTCAGTTATTTCACTTGTTAAATACTTTCTACAACTGACAGAATTTATTAATGATTCCTACCTCGTGGTGATGTTACAGCTAATAGGTAGTTTTTATGAAATTTTATTATTATAAATAAGTCTTTACAAAGCAATGCCTTAAATACTGTGCTATTGTGTTTATGTGATTCTACACCTATTCCTTCAATCAGCACCTCTTTATTCAGGACCTACTGTGCTACTAGATCTGAGTAATAAAAGTCATGTGAAGTCTCCAAGAAAGACTGCCTCCTTTGTAAAATGAGGGGATTGGAATAGATGATCCCCAAAGTCTTTAAAAATTGGTCGTGAGATCAAGGGGAATCTGTACAAAACACTAGCCCATTGTCTTTTTAGAAAAAATATTTAGATAAATAAAGCTAATACTAAAATTTGGAATAATTTAATCATTTCACAATTCCAATAGTGATACAGAAACTATGTGGTTATCTGGTAAATTTAATCAATAGAAGTAACCAGTCAATATTATTTGGGTAGATGTGGTATCTCAAGTATACTCTCTTTAAGTAATTAAATGTTTAATTTAAAATCCAATTGAATTCAGTGAACTGACTCCTAATCCAATTGCTATGTTTTGCTTTTGTGTTAAAAGAAAAATATTTGAAAATATTCATTGGTGTCTGTTTTCCCAAGTGGTTTCTGTAAACCTGGCTATAATAATTTTCAGTAAAACACTAAGGAGATCTTATTTTAGTCACCAATCAAATAAATGAAAACATTGTTAGCTCTAGAATTTGTCAATCCATTTTGAAAGGCTAAATTTCTCTTAAATTTTGAACGTTTAAAAAAAAATAAAAGCAATAGGGTTTGGGTTAAGATGATGAGCGTGTATTAGTTTGATATCTGGCATGCCAAATTCCATTGTTATTTTATAGGACAAAGATAACATCTCTGTAAAGAAGAAGGTAGAGGTAGAAAACAACTAGAACCATAGCAAGTCAAGGTTTCTGCCACTTTGAAAATATATATTATATGACAATGGCTGTTATGTAGTATGACAGCAGTGTAAACTGGGAGGCCCTGTGCATTGCTCCTCTGAACCTGTGGCTTTCACTGACATTTATAAACAGGATAAGAACATAATACGACACTTGGCATGCAGCCGCTGCCATACAGCTGGAAAGTGTGGCAATGTCTGATATGCACTTGTGTATCTTATTAAACTTGGGATCAAATAATTTGACAGTATTCAGTTACTAGAAATATTATGTGATATTAGGGAAAAAACAGGATTAGTTTGTGTGGCATCAGAATGATAAAAATACTGCTTTTGTACTCTTCTTTGTATATTTACATTGTATTAAAGATTTGGGCTTTGTTTAAGTAAAACAACCCTGTTAAACTTTCCAGATAACATTGAAGTGAGTATCATGAATTCTTAGCTTTTTCAATTATCAAAGAAATTTTTCTTATCATTTATAGATATTTATGCAAATATTCATTAATAATAACACAGATGTAGTTATAAAAGTTATTTTATAGTTCTTCCTAATTTGTGAAAATAATCATCCAGTTATTGTTAAAAATAGGTACTTGACCAATATTTGAATAACTAAATCATTTCAAGAATTGTTTTCTCTCTTTTTTTTAAGCTGTGGTTATAAAGACCAACATTAAAATAAATTGTGGCAATTAGCTGATTGATCAGTTATCTAAACGCAAAATATGTTGAAAAATGCTGAATAAATTCAATGATACCGCTAATTATTTTCCTAAGAGTTAATAGATAATGTCATTAACACAAACACATAAATAGTGCTCAATACACTTAGTAAACTGAATCTAATTTTCTTGAAAATAATCAACTCTTCGCTCATCAAATATCTATTTTTTTCCTAGATCTATTATTCTGCTAGTAGCATACTCTATTTTGGTAGGCTTAGCAACATATGAACATGAGTTATACAAACTTCTGTATAAAAGGAATAATATACCTACATAATATAGATTAGTTTTCTAAACCAATCAAATAAAACAGATAATTATCAAATTTCTAGTTGTTTGCGTTTCCAACTGTTTTGCTTTTACAAATAAAAGGTTTCTTTTACATAATTGGATAAAAATTTAATTTAACTATTATTTGAACATCTTAAGGTGATAAGTTTGTATACATGTAAACTTAAGCTGCACTTTTTCCTTATTTTCTGTTTTTTTCATTTTCAGTTTCAAGTTCTAATTCAGTGACATAGTCCTGAAAGATTTGCCACATAAAGTACAATGTGTGAGTAAACAGAGATATTTTAAATAAAACATAACACTATTTTATTAAATATTTCTAATTTACAAAAATAAAAATACTGAAATGTGGTATACAATAATTAACTCCTCTTTCTATCTAGACTTTATATTAATAATATAGATAGTGACTTCTAACAGTAGTTTTACAATACTTACAGCATTTCTTTCAATTTTAAAAACAAGAAAATGGTTAAAGCACTGCACTTCATTTCTTCATAGATAACTAAGAACCATGTACCACTATCTCAGATATGTTGATGCCATAACAGCAATGAACCAGAAACAAATTAATTTATAATTATAGAGGAAATCTGGTTAGACTAACAAATATATAAATGCACATAAACATATCTCAGGTTAGATTATTATCATGGGCTCAATCCAGGTTAAAAATCTCACCAAATGCCTACTTTGCAATTAAATTTTGTAGTACATCTATTTCTTTAAAATCATATATTTAGAATATATTACATGTCTGTGCCCCTCTTATGTGTTTTGATGCTTTTCTGAAGAAGGAAAATCCAGCTTCTGGGCCTGAATCTTTCTGACTCCTGCACAGTAGCCGTTTCAGACCTGTGTGCTTATGTTTCCGATTCCTGGGAAGTTCTCTTTGCCACAGGGCGTGCCCTGAAATACATCAAAAGAACCAAGTTCTATAAAAGAAAAAAGAAACTCCAGTAGGCTCGAACATACAAAGAGAGGGAGAAAGAGATGAGAAAGGGGCCAGGCAGAGTGCTGAATACAAAATGAGTTCAACCAACCCCAGGAGCTCTTCATCACTTACATTTATCTTATCCTGGGAGAGGGGCGTCAAAACCAGCCCTGACATAAACCACCCACTGCCATTGACTTTGACTCTATGTGTGACTGTGTGTGTGTGTGTGTGCGCGTGTGTGTGTGATGTGTTTTGTACATAAAAAAGAACAGATTTCATGAGGTATCACTATTACCTTATAAGAATTTAAAAAAACACACACATCTAAAAACACAAATTATCAAAATCTCAAGCAAATAAATTTAGCATGGTTTTTACTTTACTAATCTATAGTGTTTATATCAAAATCTTTTAATCGTTCATTGCTTTAACATTTTTGCTGCAGTATTTATATTGTACCTTCTGTAGTTGCTATCATAAAGCCTATGAGATTTTTCCTTTTCTACTTGCAGTGTTTATTATTTCAGGATCAAAACTCATGGTAAAAATTTCTGCAACAAGACAGACTCTATATGATAAATTTTGAAAAACAATTAAAATGTAAATGGTCTAAAAAACTGAAGAAACATGGGAAATATTTTCTGATCTATGCTAATTTTGTTATTGAAATTAAGACCCCAAAATTCTGACCCTGTGTTCCTTAAAAATATTTCCAATTGATAAATCCCAACAAATTTTATTATACCACTTGTACCACTGGGTCTTGAACATCTGTATAAATTTTCTAGAGATAAAAAGTATAATGTCAGGTCTGATTTTATTGCAGTCCTGCAGTGGAATGACTTACGTGTTGCTGGTTTGGAGATAGCTTAACAGTGGATGGGAAGAGATGAACTTTGGCAGGGAGAGAGGGAGAAAGTGCTACTTGTCAAAAAGACTTCTTATTAGCAAGATTTAGAAACACTACATAAGGGGCACAACTAGAACTTCAGTACAAGTTTTTCCTATACAGAATGATTATTATAAATAATAGATACAAGATTGTTTCCAGTGCATAGGAAGCTATAATCTAATGTGCCGATATAGATTTCCTAACACAAATCAATTGAATAGTAGTGTGTACCTAACAATAGTATGATATGTATTTTATTTTGTGACCTTCTAATTTCTGTTTTACTGTGTTTGCATTACTTTTATGTCTCTAGACTACTGGCACACCATAGTTATAGTAACTATCATGCATTGCTTTTGTAATTGGTATTACGTATAAAAAATAAACTTTTAAAAAAAAAAAAAAGATTTTTGCAAAAGATCGTAGCACATTCAGGTGAGTGTGTCAGGTTTTCTTAGTGGACTGTGCCGAGTATGGCTCTGACAGTCTTGCTTGAACAAAGGGTTTCAGTCAGCCAGCATTCAGAATGAAAGGTAGAATCCTGTGCCCTGTTTACATGCAGTGGAATATGTAGCTGTTACTAAAGTGATCTTTTATACTTATTCACAGACTTTTTCTGTTTCACTTTTCTTCCATTTTTTAAGCAAAATAATTAAAATTTTGAACAATTTACAATTTGAGGGAATCATGTGCTACTTGGATACATCAGTAATATCAGAATAAAATCATATAATTTAACTCTCATTTCCACAATGAATTATCCAGAAAGCCTGTCTTGAGAGAGAAAGAAATAGACGTGATAAAAAAAAATCAAACATGAATTACAATTCTGGATGTTGATAGTCCTGTTCGTTTTGTTGTTGTTGTTGTTGTTGCTGTTGTTGTGTTTCTGTCTTCAAAATTAGTCTCTTTTTAATATACCACACAAATTTGCCATTTGCTTTTATGTAGTTGCATTTTTTTGTGTACTTTGTAATTAACACTTAAATCACTGTGAAGTGTAAATGAAACAGTGGAAAGAGCAGACAGAAGACTTTCCTAAAGATTAAAAACAAAAACAACATAGTGTACTACCTTCATCACATCAAGTACAGTTCCCAGGGGTTGATGTGATGTTTCCAGGATGAACAGCTCTTAGAGCCTCAGTGAATTGGTCAAAGAGAAAAATGAAGAAAAACATTTTCTTCATTTGTTTGAAGAAAAAATGAAGCCTTTGTGTGGCCCTCAGAATCCTGCAGGTCAAATAATTCACTCTAACTGCAGGCTTTACAAGCCCGAAGGTCAATCTCACCTACCTCAACACCTTTGGATGTCAAGGTATTCTTAGCAGGCAGCAGCTTGCCTTTGGGCATCAAATCCAGGCCATCGGCTTGGGTGTGCCCTCACTAAGCATTTCCTGGCTTCCCGAGGTGTCCTGTTCTCACACAGGTAAGTCCCTCTACACATGAACGATGGGGATATAGGTTAAACAATACATTAATAGGCCATTTGAAAAGATGACCATTTTAAAATCAAACTCCAAGCTATCGGAGCTATAATGTTAGTCTTTTCCAATGATATAGTTCACGATCATATCAAAATTCAAATATCTAAAACCTATATCTTTTTTTCTAATGTTTCTATCTGTCAAAAAGAACAAACATCCATCTCATCTCCAGAGATGACTTGGGCTAAGAGCACAGCTCTGAGGTGAGATGGACCTCGTTCTAATCCTGACTCTGCTACTTACTAGTATTATGACTTTGAACAAATTTCTAAACCTCTCTAACCTATTTCCTTATCAGTAAAATAAAACATAATTCTCATAGAACTACTGTGGGGAATAAATGAGATTGAACTAGATACCTAACCAAAATGCCTAGTACAACTTACAATAATCATTCAATAAATTTTAGCTCTTATTAAACTTAAAAAATAATCTTTCACTCATGCTTCTGGCTCCTTTATATCAACCAGCTTCAGAGACCCATCCACTTGGCATTGGTGCCTTTTCCCTCACATCCTTAGTGCATTGGTTCTAGACACTTATCTCCTTATAACTGTATTGCTTTAACAATAATTTCAGTTAATCCTCTGGTCTATTTTTTCTTCAGTCCAACCTATACATCATAAATAATTTTTCATAAATAATGGTTTCTGTCCACTGCTGTTAATAAAAATCTTTACTGATTTCCTCTTTCCTACTGCTCTGCCTGGTTTTCAAGAGCCTACACATTCTAATTCTGTTCATTATTTTCTGATTCAATTTGGTGTAAAGAATTCTCTGCCATACAATATTTTTCATTGATTCCCTTACATAGTCAACATATATTTTATGAAGGGCCTACAATGAACCAAATGCTAGAGATGCAAAGATATCAGTTTCCAAGGATATAAAAATAAATAAAATATTATTCTCCCTACCATAAATGAGACTATCACAGACCATAGACAAATAACTCATAGTAATACACCAGGTAAGAACTCTAAAGACATTTAGGACCAAAAATAAAAATAAAAATAAAAACTATACTGTAAGGGTCTGTCCTTGGACAGGAAGGCCTCAAGATACAGTATTAGAATTAAGTGATTACAATGTAATTAAGTCTGTTTGCCACGCCACTTCCTGCTTCTAGGAGTCACTGGCCCCTAAAAGTTTGTGTATTCTTGTCTTTAGTTAAAATTGTGCTCAACATATCAAAATGCTAGCCATCCCCACAAAAACCAGTCCCACCTCCTCCATAATGAAGGTTTCTTCCTTCATTATTCTAATACTTGATTTTCCTTCCTAGAAGTACCAAATCTGTTAGTCTACATTATTTAACTTAGTGCTTGGTTATATGGAATCCATGTCTTATACAAGTACATCTCCTATTTTTCAGCTGAATTCTAAGACAACCATAGCAATAAATAATTAGTAATTGGTTAATTTATTTATTTTTCATAGGCCAAATGCATATTTTTAAAATGAGTATTTTTCTCACAATACTTGCTAGTCCAGAATTCCCTAAAATTTGTTCTACGTAGCACCAGTTCTACAAGATACTAATAAATATTACTCAAAAACTTAACTCCACATTGAAATCTTGGGGACATACCTAGCTAAACATTGTTGAGAAAGATTATTTACTGTAAGACTTCCCAGAGTCTTTAAAACTTGTATAATTTAAGTCTTCAAGAAAGGTAGATATTATGCAGTGTTTCCCAAATCTGCTCAATGACAAAACTCACTTCTTACAATTAGTGTTTACAGAGCTCACTTAGGGAAATTCTGATGTCTTCTAAAGTCTTTGGAGCTGATTTCTATTTACAGCTCAGTCAAGCCATTTGCAATCCTGACATACGGTTCTTTAATTCAATTTTAACTGGTAAGTGCTATCAATCTACTAACACTATTAGAAACAGTCCTCTCTAAATTCTATACCATTAGCCAGGATTTTGATAAGCATAAAACCTGGGCACAAATTCTCCCAAAAAGGACATAAAGGCAAGGGTTTCACTGATCCCTTCTGAAGCTGGCCAAAGTTAAGTTTCATGATTTGTGCCTAGGTTCAAGGCTCCTGCTGTTAATTTAAATTTTTGGATTCTATTATTTAATAGCTAAATTATGAGGACTACTTCTTAGATTTCAAGAAAGAGGCAAGTTCCTTAGTTAAGAGCAAATATTCAAATGGGTAATTTAAAATGCATTTAACAATATCAAAGTAGATTAGCAATTACAACTGTAGTATGATTTATATATTTATCATTAATGATTAGTGTCGTTAGCTTATGCATGGTCTAACACTAATAATTGAAAGTCAAGGTCTGAGATAAAAGATCTAAAGAAACAGACCCCCAGTGGCTATATGTCAAGACCAACCACGATAGAATACTCCACTTACTCCATGTGAGGGCGATGCTGACTTTATTTTCTGGTGAAGATATCCAAGACCTTATCTAGTGTAAACTACTGATGTAGCCTAATCAAGACCTGGCTGAACTCCAAGGTGCTTCCTGAAACAGGTTCTAGTGAACCATCAGCCACCATGCTCTTTCTTCTTATGGCTGCCTGGGGTCCAGAAAACCTATGATTCCCTACATGGTAGATTTGCAAGAGCTCACAGGTCATCATGCTCCACTTTCCCTACAAAGGACCTTTAAAGTAGACTCAGTGTCTTATAAGAAATGGTAGGACCATAGAAAGTTAAACCTTGTCTGCAATCAACCTTGATGTGACTTTATGCTTTATTTTCCCACAGACTTCATCCCTACAGAAGGAAGCTACATCTGAAAGAAAGAATGCTTGGCCATTAAGGCCATGTTTGAAACTTGGCACCAATAGCTGGAGAAGCCAGGAATCCAGTCATGGCCTACACCAGTCATCACAGCTGGGAAGACCTCTGGATGACCCATAACCTCTACCAGCACCAGAGCTGCTGATCTCTTTTCCACCTACTACTTTCAGGACCCACTTGATCCTGAGTACCCACAACTGGTGAGCTGATATACTGTATCTTAAGTTAAAAATTCTCATTCAGTTCAAAGAAGTTGAACTCACCAGGTCGTGACACCCACATTTTTGCTATAATCCACTTTTGAAGAGCAACAACAGGATTTCTGCTTTCAGCCACCAGTCATGGGTATCACTGGAGGCAGCCCGCTAGCCTTGGAGGGATGTGTCTATGCAGTGGATGTCTTGCCTGTGTGTCCTGGTCAAGAGCTCTCATGCTGAGGTCCAAGCCTGAATCACAACAGCTTTGTCCTCCAGCCACAGATCAACAGTGGGTCTTGGATCTCCTGATGGCCAAGTGTCCAGGAAGATGTGGAGGACCAAGGACAATGTGCCTTGGCAGAATTAAATTAGAAAAAGACAGAGGCCTCTTTTGACCATTATCCATCCACTGGTGATTGTAACTAATCATTTTTGGAGAATTTTATCAGAGTTCTTCCCATATTACAAAAACAACATTATCTTCAGATTTACCAAAATGATCCATTCTTCTCTATGGCAACGGACATTGCCCTTGCCTTTACCCCCAGTGGCTATCAAATACCTACATTCTTCATGGATCCAACTAATCCAAATTCACTAGTTTGAATTGACATTAAGTAAATTTGTTACTGTAAGGAAAGATCACTTGGACCATGCATTTATCGGGGAGAGCAGTGCCTGTGTATCCTGCCCGCACCAAAATAACTGAGTTTTCCTTATACCCAGTCAGTTCCACATTCATCTATAACACCTCTTCCATGCAAATCAATTTCTTACAAATAAAATGTGGAAGCACCCCATAAAACATCCCAATCCCTCATGGATTCAACCAATTTTGATTGAGGACATATAATACACCTGTATTAAATTCTGGAAATACAATGATGGATAAGTCACAGTGCTTACCCCTAAGAAGTTTACATTCCAATGGGGAAGTCAGACAATTATACACCATGATGAGTGCTAGAACAGTGAAGTGATATCCACTAGAATTCCCTCATCTCTGTTCTTCAACCACCCAGGGAGTTCCTAATTGCCCAGGCTGACTTGTGGATGATCTTCTTATATGCCAAAGCAACTAACGAGATTCAAGCCAACAAGCAGCAGGTGCCAGGGGAACCCCTGCAAGTGATGATCCTAAGGATTCTGGTTACTAATGTATTATCTCTAAACCACCTGACATTTAAACAAGGGAGATGCTCACTTACCAAGCACATTCCCCGTTATCAAACTTGTAGCCCGCAGATTGCAGTTGCTGATAGGTGGAATCAAGGTGTGAAGTTGAATAACAAGGCTTCAAGTCTGAGTCCTGGCACTTCTCATGACTGTGGGCACATTGCTTAATTTCTCTAGTCTTTGGTGATTTTCTTTACAAAATAAAAATAAAAACATTATATACCATACCTACCTCACAGGGTTGTTGTGAGAATCAAGAGAAAATGTATGTGAAAGCACTTTGTAACTTTGTTATTTTTCAATCACCCCATTTCCCATGAGTTCTTCCTTCTCCTTACCAAATACAATACTATAATTTACCAGAAGGATGTACTCTTATACTCCACTCCCTGCTGCCTTACAAGTGAATGGTACAGAGAAAATAAAGTACATGCCCTCCTGGATATCTGATTTTAGTATGGGAATTCTGATGCCTCAAAGATGATGAGAATATAATCCAGAGGACAAAAGCCAAGGTCCTATCTCCATGTAGACATTCCACCAGTTACACACCATTAAGCCTGGACACCAATTAGTCCTCTCGATGGAAAGCTTTCCCCAAGACCCATTGTAGAGAACTCACTCTTGATTCCAGAGAATTAATCAAACAGCAATGATTCATGGAGTCTCCTGGACTCTAGTTGCCAAAGAAATTACCAGCCGCTCCAGGAGAGAGGACTTGGTTAAAGGAGACACTGGTCCCAATTAAACAAGATACAAACTAACCCTGACTTCTTAACTTATTATAGTTAGGCTGGCAAGGAAAACTCCTAGACATTCACTTAAAGCAAAGATTTGGTGATGCATTTCTTTTTTAAGCACGATTGGTGAATCTCAGGCCAACCTGGCTTTTGCCTCTCTGATTTTGACATGTCTATTCCCTGTCTGTCCAACAGACCTGTGCTAAGATGTCTTTCTGGCTTACAAGTCTCATATATTCCCCTTACACAAACACACACACACACACACACACACACACACACACACACACAATTGAGGATTCTCACAACTGTTTCCTATGTCATCCACATGGCCAAGCCATAGCCTGGTCTTCTGTTTCTGGTAATTCAAAATGAAGTCTTGATTGGCTGATCTAATTTGAGTTCAGTCTCAGTAGAGTAGCCTAATGCAGGTTGGAACATTGACTCTATTTCAGTCCTAAGTAGAAGTTTAATTAGAGTGCGTATGGAGCCATTGACAACCAGCAATCCTTTAAGAAAAATAACAATAATTTTGTCTTTCTACTTAGAATACACTAGCTTCTCCAAAATGAAAACATATTAGCATGGACCTCCAGAAATAGCATAAAGTTTCTATAGAAGATCTCTTGAATGAAGAGAATGATGATTTTATATCAAAAGTTCAGATAGGATTGGCATCCCAGAAGCTCTGAAACAAGATCTTAAGCCTAAAATTTCAACTACAGTCCATTCCTCAGTTTCTTGAAGCAAAGAAAAAGCATTATAGGAAAAATGTTGATTCAGAGTTTATATCAGTTTCCAAAATATTTTTAAATGAAGTGGAAAATTATTCACAATCTCCTCTTTGCTATATATCAGAAGAGCTGAACCTAATGTACAAATTCAGTAAACTAAGAAATCCCCAAATCTTTCCTCAAAGCTATAATATTAACATTTTATTTAAATACAGTTTTAAAATTAAAACACTGTCTTACAGTTTACAATCACCACTTGCTGTGGGAAGGGAGCCAGAGACACTCAGAGAACCAGCCACCCAAGGTCAGAGGCACTGAGCCAAAAGACCCAGCGAAGATCAAGCTCACACCATGAAGAAAAGCTGTTGCTGAAATGACAGGCCAAGCATATGAAATAAGATGATCTTCAGGTCATGGTAGCTGAGAAAGAAGAATAGACTGATCCAAATTGGGAAACAGATTAAGATGTTGGAATAGGTATCAGGATGAATACAGCTGGGCAGGAGATGGAGCCACCTACTAGCACATAATCTTTGTCTTACAGTAGCCTTTCTTTGAGCTGCAATACTGTATTCTACTTTACTTTCAGAAGTAAAATCCTCAGTATCACTTATGTCACTTACATAGCCAACCCAAAACAAAATATTCTTCCTTACCCACAGACATACCTGTATACTATCTTGGTTGATATGATTTTCTTTTTTCAGAGATTTTTAATTTTTTCATAATTTTTTGATAAATGATTTTATCAATGAAAATGTTTCAATAAAATCTTTCCCTGGTTAAATTCCAATTCCCTCTTTGGTGATTACAAATTGGCAATAAAAATTAATTACTTTAATTAATAGTTTGTCTGCCCTTGCATGCCCAAGGTTATATGAGAAGGAAAAGATATTTCTTCTAAAAAATTCCATGTAAGTGAGCTAGAAACATGACTATAGTTAAATACCAGGCAAGGGGAGCCAAGAGGATGTTTGATAGTTACACACAATGAGCATTCCAGTTTAACCTCAATTTGCAAATTGTACCTCTTTTCCAAAAATCAGAGTCGATCAACTGTCCCACTGCTACATCAGGTTGTAGAAACTGTCAAGTGAAAGACCACAGGATAGAAAAGAATAATACAGGCAGCATTTTGCAGAAAGAGATAGCTCAATGCAAAGACCAACCACTTCCCATTGCTGGCAGAACTGCAAGGCTTTTCACAGAATTCACATTAGAAGTTCCAGCAGTAGATGGAACCGGGCCAGTAGACACAATAGTGGAGAGAGTGGGGAAGTTTCTGTAATGAAAGTCTGAACTCTGCACACTTTCAGACTAAGAACTTTCTATTATTGGCAACAAGAACTGTTTTTTTTTTTTCTTTTTAAGTGATTGTTCTTACTGAACCTGGTAAGGCATGAGTAAGTGTGAGAAGTAGAGAAAGTCAGTGGATTACATCTCTTGGGTTAAGGTGAAAAAGATAATCTAAATGGTATCAACAGAGGCAGATCCACAAGCTCCCTACCATGAGAGATGGGAGGTTGCTAACCAAGAGATATCTCTGTGTCCTTCCCAATACTCTGTGTATACAGTGATGTTTAAATTGACTGCCTAGTAAGTTGCAACTGGTTCTTTTGTGTGAGTTCAGTTCTTCTCTCTTGGCCCTTTTAATGGTCTTTATAAAGTCTGGCATTTATAAAGAACTCTTCAAAGTTAACAGGATATCTTTTAGTATCTGAGTCAGATACTGAGTCAATATTCTAGAATGATCAAGCCAATAAGCAGCATGTTATGTTGTTACTTAACATAACTTATTTTAAATAGAATACATACAAATTAAATGAAGAATATGTAATATCATCTCTGTTACAGCAGCCTCTAGTGTAAATATAATCCCAAATTTCCTATTTTCCACTCCCCACAAACAAAACTAAATTTCCATAAGCTGAAATTCTATACAGAGAATGCTATTTTTTTACTAGATCAAAATTTTACAGCAACTAAACCATTATTTGAAAGAACTAATAAAACTAAGTTGAACTCTTTGAAGGTATTTTTTCTTTCAATTTCTGTTGAGTGCCATCCATGTTCCAGACACTGTTTGAAGCAATAGACATAACCTAGTGAGCAAAATCATGGCATTCACACTCTGAGGTCAGAGAAAGACATTAAACAAGTAATTATATCAATAAATGTGTAATTACCCACAGAGACTAATTCCCTGAAGAAAAGGAATAAGATACAATGAGAGTGTGTAATAAAGACACCTTACCTGGTTTTACTTAGGTCTTCCTAGACTTACTAGAAGAAGTGAATGTATACACATTGAATAAATTTGGGAGTTTTATATTTTCCACAAAATATCCCGGAGAACTGTTATTATGTCTTCCTAAATTGATTTGATAATCAGAATCATTATTTAGAAACTTCCACTTCAAGGGGCACTCTGAGATGTGGCACCAAGAGTGTCAGTATTGCAGCCTTATCAAGTGCATAGTCTATAAAGGGATTCTGTCTTTAAAACAGAAATAGTCCCAATAACAGTTGTACACAAGAAAATATTTTGGAAGATTTCATGAGAGTAAGTGAGGAATCATTACTATTTACTGGTACAAGTGGTAGGAGTTCAATTCATAATGGAAAGAAGTAATACAGAAGCCTTAGAAATATAGAGATATTCAAATCTGCCTGCATACCAATAGCAATATTAGGTTGCAGTCTTTCATATATCAACCCTTCCCTCACCTCTGCCTTCAGAGCTACCCAGTGCCTCCAGCAGCTGCCCATCTTCAGAAAACTGGGTCAAGAACTGGTCTTCTCCTTGGCTTTCCCTGCAGACTAAGGTATAGGCTTTCTCAATTCTGCTAAGCCAATCACCACTTGTTCATCTGTTTCCATTTTGTAAAATTAGTTGATATCTTTTATTTATTATTGGCTCTTTAGCCATTGTCTTTTAGTTTATGTTTTTGGGGTCCTTTTCCTGTTATATTAATGATGTTTGAGGAGGGCATCTGTGTGTTCAATCTGAAGCATTTAACTGGAACTTTCTTATTGTTTTAATTTGCATTTCCTGGTCGAATACGTTTTTCATCTTTATGGACCATTTTTACTGCTTCTTCATGAATTACCTGCTCTTATCTTTTGGCTGTTTTTCAATTACGAACTAGTCATTTTCTTATCAGGTTTAATAGTTTCTTTTAATATTATGTTTATTAACTCACTGTGTATAAAACTTGTTGAAAATGTTTTCTTCCAGTTTGTCATTTACTTTTAACTTTTATGATTTTTGTGCACAAAAAAGGTTCTTTTAATTTTTATGTACTATAGTTTGTGAAACTCTTATTATTAAAAAGTATTAATTTTAATTTTTTAATTATTTAATAAATTGTTGAATTATTAAATCTTCCAGTGATTTTATGCATAGAATATCTTTACCTGATATCAGTAAAACACTTACTTACATTATTACCCTGTAGATAAATTCATAATTTTATGTTTTATATTTAACTTTTAATTAACCTGGAATTTTTTGTTGTGTAGTACAAAAAGAGATTAACAAATTAATTGAGAAATATAGCATGTGTGCCATCAAATACATAAAATATAAAAATATCATTTTGAACAATTTAACAAATTATTTAAAAGCAAATACACATTTAACCACAACATAAATCTTTGTCTAAGGATTGACTTTAGGGAGAACCGAAGCTAAAATAATTTATTCTAGACCTGGTTAAAGAAATACAACCTCCAATGGAATTCTAGAATTGGACCACTCACTTGCCAGATAGCAACAAAGACTGCAATGTTAGTGATAAGTGAGTTGCAGCAGCCCATGGCATGCTGTAAGGTTACTATTACTATGAGTCTCATCTGTGATGAATTGGGACAGAATGCAGGAGAAAGAAGATATACTGAGTTCATGCAATATCTCTACCATTTGAGAGATATGACTACAGATATAATAAGACGGAAGGTAAAATAGGTTTAGCTCCACAGATATACCACTGAAAGAAAATGGTAGACTCATGTCAGCGAACCACCAACATAGGACACAATGTCACATCCAGAAAACCTCTATGACACTCACATTTACTGAAGCCAGAGGGCAGTACAGGCTGAAAATAAGGCCTGATGGTGAGAGTAGCAGAATGGCAGAGAAGGATTACCACACAGCCCTGGCAAATTTGCTGTGCTTCTCGATCAAGGCCCTGATCAAAAAGAAATGGGAAGCTGAGGATGGAATGGAGACATATGGGTGCCGGTGCTTGCGTCCCCATCTTGTGCTGAACCATCCAGGCCTCCTGAAGTGGCCGACTCTCCATTATCTAAGAATAGCCAACTCCCTTGCCTGGAGACCATGAAGACTTCATTGAGTAAAATGCTACACAAGGTAGCATCTTCATCAAGGTTTACCTCAGGCTTCTCATGGTTTATAGGCATAAAGTTGGAGTCAAGTCTCATGACTCACCTGAGGAAATACTGTTCTTATTGTGGAAGCAAAGAACTATTCACTGAAAGTTCTGCAATACCTAGGGGAACGCCCGTAACTCAGGATTTAGTGTCCTAGAAGTCCAAATGTTAAGCTAGAATTGATTTCTTAAACTTAGGAGAAGCATTGACCTATAGTAAATGAGGTGGAAATGCCAGAACAACTTTATCAAAGTTGTAGGAAAAGGGAAAAGGCTTGGAATGAAGGATATGCTTGAACGAAGTTAATGCTTAAGACCAGAGAATTCACTAGCTGACTATGTTTCCCAGGAGAGCTAAGAAGATATTTTCTTCACTAAATCAAAAAGGAAAGTACTAATGTGGGAACACCGGCATTACTGTGAAAATTCAGTGACTCTGCCCTTTATAAACTCTGCAGTAAGAAAGCTGCCATAGCATGAGCTCATCAGAGTTCTATCCTAGAGGCTCAAGAAAGAGCATGACCCTAATGCCACCTTGATTTCGGCCCAGCAGCGAAGCTGTAACCTCCATAACTGTAAGGTGCATTGTATGGTTTTAAGCCACTATTATAGTAATTTATTGTGATAGCTAGTTTTCGTTCAACTTGGCTAGACTATAATACCTAGTTATTCAATCACATCCTAACCTAGGTGTTGCTGTGAAGGTTTTTGTTTACAATCAGTTTACAATCCTTTAAATAAAGAGATTACCCTCAATAATGTAGTTGGGTTTCCTCCAATTAGTTGGAGGCCCAAAGAGCAAAAATTGAGGTTTCTCAGAGAAGAAATTCCTCTTCAGACCTGCAGCATTAGGTCCTGCTTGGGTTTCCAGCCTACTGGACTGCTCTACAAATTTTAGACTTGCCAGCTCCCACAATCTTGAGAGCCAGTTCTTTAAAATACATGAATATGTATAGAATCTCCTACTGATTTTGTTTCCCTGGATAACTCAGGCTAAAACATTTGCAATAATAGCAATAGGAATGAACACAGTAGCTAACAAGGGTATTACTTGGTCTATGTAACCAGAGAAGACCAAAAGTAGGTAAGCCAAAGACTGATGTCAGCCATTAAAACAAAAATTCCCTCATCTTTTTCTAGTTTCTACACTTGAGCAAGTTTGAGCCAATCATTGAAAGGGATATCAGTTCTCCCTAAAGATTCCTTCAATCCTTTTGCAAACATACCTAAACTAGTTTTACCCGGGAAATATAATATACCCAGGAAAGAAAAAGGCTCAGAATATTATATTAAAGATTTTGTTGGATTACAGGTGTGAGCTCCTATAGACATCAGGAGAACCAAAATGCCATTATAAATCTTTGTTACAGTGGGAATATTCAAAGGCCAGGTAGATAAATAGAATCCTGCCCAAGTTCATCTGACAGGAATCCAGCAGGTGCAAAGACTGGTCATTTCTCCAGCCTAAGTGCATACATTAGATGGTATGCTTAGCAGCTGTCAGAAACCTCACATGTGCTCCCCAACCCTTAGATTAAAAGTGTAGTGACAGAAGCAGCCAAGTGAATGCCTCTGAAAGTGTACCCCCTCCAAGGTAGTAAATCAGAATAATCCTGCCTACTGGATAGAACTACAGAGATTTAGTACCACTCTCAAAGGTGTGCAACACTAGAGATTAAAAGAGTGATCCCTGTCGCATCCTTAATTAATTTGCTAGTCTGACACCTGCAAAAATCAATGGATTATGGCAGACAACAGTAGACTACAGTGAGCCTAACCAAGTGGTAGCCCCAATCTCAGCTGCTGAACCACTGTTGCTCTTATTATGCAGCTATTGATCTGATGAATTTACTAGGAAGGATGGTTAGAAGCAGTTTAGATTTACTTGGATGAAAAACAGTACATTCACAATCTTGACCCGGAGTCACGTTAACATTCTTGTGATAAAGTAACCTTGTTTATCTGGACTTTCTGCTGAACATCATAGTGGTCTGTTCTACTGAGGACATCATTTTAATTGACCTAGCAGAAAGTGGCTTTATAAGGAATGTACTTGTGAGGCAGATGTGGGCCGGAGGAAAAACATCTCCAAGATCTGGGAAATTAACCCTATAAAGATCCAGGATCCTGCCAAACTGGTGATATTTTTAAGATTCCAAAAGTTTGTGACATGCTAAGACACTCCCAAAGAAATAGACAAGTTATTACTTCTTGCACCTTTTTGCACTGAGAAAGGCATTATGCCTGGTAGTACTCTTTGGATTTTGGGGAAAGCATATGCTACATTTAGGAAAACAGTTCTGAGTTATTTATCAGTTGACTCAGACAGCAACTAGTTTTGAATGGGCCTGCATAGCAGATTTAAGCTGTGGAACAAGCATCTTTGTCCCTTAGATCATATAATTCAACAGAGGCATTTGTGGAACATGAGGTTGCCATTTAGAGTCTTTTGCAAGCCTCAATAGAAGAGTTACAGCACTGACTCCTAAGGATTCGAAGCAATGATCTGCCATTGGCAACGGAGAATTGTTCACATATTAAAAGCTGATCCTGGCATGCTACTGGACTTTAATAGAAACTGGACTCCAAACCAAGAGATATTAAGTGACTTTGAGAGCTACTCATCTGGTCTGGATATCACATCAAGTTATAAGTTTGGGAAGGGGAGCAAAATGGCAACCCATCATATCATGGAAATAGTACATTCTGGATCATCAGACCCAAGCGGGTCCAAGAGAGAGTCAGCAAGTTATATCGACAGGTGTCCCAGACCCTTACTTTACTTAGTTACATCAATGCCTCACCTTTAGTGAGCTAACAGGAAAGGAACAGCTAACAAAAACGGGAAAACTGAGGCCTAGTTTATGGATAGGGTGTTTTGATATGTTTGTGAGCTAAAAATAGGAGAACTCATCATGACTGGAAAGTTTTTATTTTAAATAACCTGTCGAACAGGGGTCCACAACCCCTGGGCTGCAGACTAGTACCTTCCATGGCCTGTTAGGAACTGGCCACACAGCAGAGATGAGCGGCAGGCAAGTGAATCTTCACCTGTATTTGAAGCCACTCCCCAGCAATAGCATCACCGCCTCGGCTCCACCTCAGATCATGAAACATTAGATTCTCATAGGAGCACTGGTCCCTGGTGCCAAAAAGGCTAGGAATCATTACTGTAAGAGAATGCATTTCAAGTTAATATGCAATTTTTTTGGCACCCTTTGAGAAGTATTCTTTGAGTTCTTGTGAATGGAATAATCAATGAAACCTGAGAATTCATAAACCCATTGGATACATACTCTCCTGTGGCTAAACAGAGCGAAATTATTTATTTATTTGTTTGTTTGTTTGTTTGTTTGTTTGTTTTCCTACCTAGGGACAACAGTGGCTCCAAGCCATTGTCTGCAAGCCCCCTGAATATCCCACACAGAATCCCTCCAAACTAAGTGTGGACCACGTCATCTCATGTCAGAATCCTCCATGGCTCCCTACCCCAGGAAGAATCCAAAATTCAGGCTTCAGAACTCCTTCCCCATGACTCTCCCTGAGAACATTCGCAGGAGCCACATCCAGTAGGCCCTGGACACAGGAGCATCTGCTTCTTCCTCCCACTCCCACAGGTGCCCACCCTCTTGTTGAGCTTCACAGTCCCCTTGGAAGCAAAACAAAATTTAACTTAAAGTTTTACCAATAACTACAGGCCTCAATGTGCTAGGTATCCTGTTTGGATTGACATGAATTAGTAACTCCAGACATGTAAAGAACAAAGTAAATATACCCATTTGGTTTGTTTTCTTTACTTTTTTAATTCAAGACAATCTCAAACTTATAGAAAAGTCACAAGCACAATACAAAGAAACTTTTTACCAAACCATTTGAAAATAAGCTGCCCCATCATTCCGGAATACTTTAGTGAGTAATCCCTAAAAGGAAGAACATTCTCTTATATAACCACAGCGAAATCACCAAAATCAGGAAATTAACATTGCTACCATCTATAATCCAGACACCATTCAAGTTCTCTCAATTGTTCCAACGATGCTCTTTATTAGAAAAGGATGCAGTTTAGAATCAGGCACCATTATTTTTGGCAGGAATATCATAGAAATAATGCTGTTTTCTGCATCCTAACAAATGGCACAAAAATTAGATTTTTCCCAGTGCTGCTGCTAACTTTGATCACTTAAGTTGGTGTCTGCCATACATCACCATGGCAGTAGAATCAATCTTCTTTCATTTGAAATCAATACATATTTTATAACAAAGTATTTTTCAAATCATCAATATATTCATTTATTCTGTTATCTTAGTAAAGATTCATCGATTTCTTTATTTCTCAGTGGTAATCTGTTGCTATCGTTACACATCTTGGTGCTAAAAATCATCTTATATTTTGCCAGTGGAAGCTACTTCAAGTAGGCATTTGTGGTCTTTTGACATTTCCTCATCATTCTATTTCTGACACCAGAAGATGTTTTATGTTCGTCATGTATTTTTTTTCTGCGCTATTCCTGGAATCAGCCCATTTTCCCAATAATCCTGGTTCTTTTTAGTGGACAATTTTATTGAGAAACTAAAATCTGGGAGCCAGATATACTCCTTGTTGACTCCAGACCCTGAAAATGAAAAGAGCTAGGGAATATATGTAGGTACACACACACACAGAGAGACACACACACACGCACACACACACACACGCTCCACATTTATAGCTATGTTAATTTCTATATCATCTATTATGCATTATTAATTCACATCAAAATCTCCAATTCGAATCCAACACTACATGTTTCTCCCTTTCCATATTTGTAACTCTCTTTCCTGACAGTGGGAAACCTTACTCAGATTATCCCCAGATATTTACTTTGTTAATTAATCCTTCTGTAGATAATCCAGCTGTCCCCTCACACAGGAGCTCTTCTCTCTCTGCTTAAACTGCCATACTCTACACTCGGCTACTGCTCCCACCACCCAACCCCTACACTCACTCAGGTTGCTAGATGTTTGACATCCCATGCCATGAACTCCCTGCAGGGACACCCTGCTCACACTCGTCAGGCCCCAACCCTATGTGCTGGGCCCTGTGTCTCCTTCTCTGTTCAGATACTTTACTTCCTCAACCCCATCTGATAGAAGACAAGGAAGAGAAGAATGAAGAAAAATAGCTTCCTGTTTATTCTAAGGGCAAAAGAAATGTATTTCACCACAAACCATAAAAAAAAAAAAAATCTTACTATCCCTCACATTATTGGGACACTATTTACTCACCTAAAAAGTGAGATTTGCTTTAACATAGTAATAATACTAATGATTATCTATAAAAGCTGGCCAATTGGAATCAATATTCCACGTATTCGGCAAATATTTGGCTACAGCCCATAAAACTGTTTAAGCTCAGAGGAAAATGAATATTTGCAGCTATGCAGTCAAATTTAAAGTGCAGACAAAATATTTGGATGATGCAAGCCCAAGAAAATCTGGGTGTCCTACATATTTGGTAGTGACATTATATGGAAAAATTTGAAAAGTCGCTTTCAGCTGATACAGTTGGGAAAAGTCAATGTATGAGGAATAAAAGCAATATAAACAACTGATACTTCCAGGCTCTAGCTGCTTACTCTGTCATTCATACACAGAAGATGGTTAATCACTTTTCTGAAAGTTGCATTCTAGCACCCATAGCTATTAGCAACTATTTTCTGAAATAGCACATTTTATATAGTAACACTCTTTATAGAACTAGAATCATTAGTTGATTCCAACAGTACTCAGTCCAATCTCCATAAAATTGGAGAATTTTCTCCCCCACAAAATAGTCGACAACTTTTCCTATTGACCTTTTCTTTATTCTCATTAATGTTTTCAGATTAGGTTTGAGTTTTTCTATTTTGATTTTGTTCCAGAGTGTCTTATTTAACATACTTATTTCAGCAGAACCTAGATATTCACAGAAGAATCCAGCTCTGACCTTGCTGTCTCTTAAGGTCAGAAGGCCCAGGACTGTCCCTATGCACCAGCAACTAGACAAGGTTGGAAGAAAAACAGATGAAGAATGATGTGCTAAGTACCATTTTAGCACTCTGGTTTACCCTTCTATACCTTTAGGGAGATAATTGTCATAAAGGTATAGAAAGATAGACTATAGTGTATAGTATAGAATATACAGGTAGGCTACAGTATAAAATATGAATATATCTATAACTAATCTAATCCAGTCCCAGACATTCTTCTACCTGAGGAGTTCTAAATGACAAGTGAAATCAAGTTCCTGCGAATACTAACGAGAACAATTTTCAGTTTGCTTCTGGGCACAGTCGTTTCTGGTTCCAGGAAGCTCTTTCTGCTTATTTTCTCTTCATATTTTCCAGAAGATGAGACTCCTTTGGGGATGACAGCCACCACTAGCGTAGACAGGAGAATTAGCACTAACTGGTTGGATCCCACTTCTGGGCCCCAGGGACGAGACCGTGCAGGACTGCGCATCGGGATGGGGCGGTGTCAGGCGCAAGCCGGGGCGTGCCTGGGGCCGGGGCCTTTCTGATTGGCTTTTTGTTGTGAATACAAGAGATCGAAGATACTCGGACAGGAGTGGGGAACTCACCTGGGAGATAGGTGCCAGCTAGATCCAGGACCTCCGGGTTTTAGCGCTCTGGCCCGCGGCGGCGGCGGGGGTGGGGTGAGGGAGTTCTGGGGCAGAGCACATCCGAACTAAAGGGAGGATGGATGGGTAGGTGAGTCTGTGGTTTCTGGGTGTTTGCGGGAGATTAAACCCAGGGCTCCTGAGGCAGAAGGGTAAGTAATAGGTAACTCCTGGATTCTGTGCCTTGGAAGTATTCAGAATTGCAGAGAACGCAGGCGACTTTCATTTTCCTTTGGGCACCCTGCCCTGGTTCCACATTTATTAAGGAGTCCTAACGTAGGTGTGGATGCTGTAAAATATCTCAGCCCTGAAACTACTCAGCGGAGAATTTTCTGCCGATTACAATCCTAGTTGGCCGCAGGGTGCTGGGAAAAGGGGACGGAGAGAATTGAGGAATCTGGAATTTGGTACATTCTATAGTTGTACCACAGCTTTACTTTCCATTAAGAACAAGATTACATAAAAGTTGATCTGGAGCGAGAAATGAAAATTGAGAAACGTATTCTGATCATTTTTTTTAAAAAAAAATTTCTAACATTGATTTTAGATGGACATCACTTAGCAATTATATATCTATGAATATATATTATGAAAGACGTATATATACGTGCATGTATTATATATATATACACACATACATTTGTCGAACATGTATACATATATCACACTACATGTAGGAGATTTTAAGTGTTTGAGCACATACAGTGGGAGCTGCGATCCTAGCTTGGAGGCAGCAAAGGACAAGTGCGCTTCTCTCCGCCGCGAGTGCCTTCCCCGCGCCGGGCGCTTCCAGCCTGGCCTGAAGCCTGCGGCCAACCCGCGGCCCCGCACGTCTGACCCGAGTTAGCTGGAGCTCCAGCCAAGAGTCCTCTCCGCGTCAGCTCACGCACCCGGGCCGCTGGGGAGGTGACACGACGCCAGGGTCGAATTACAACACGCAATTAACATATGAATTCGATGAACTTAAAAGAAGATGGGGAGGGGACACCTTGAACTGGCGCCGGAGTCTGTGCGCAGGAACTTTCTCCGGTTGTAAAAACTCTTTGATTGGCTGCTCGCACGCGCCTGCCCGCGCCCTCCATTGGCTGAGCAGACACGCGACCGGCGCGAGGAGGGGGCTGGGAGAGGAGCAGAGGGAGCCACACTGGCGCGTGCCGCTTTTTAAAGGGGCGCAGCGCCTTCAGCAACCGGAGAAGCTCCGTTGCACGCGACCTGGTGTGTGATCTCCGAGTGGGTGGGGGAGGGTCCAGGAGGAAAAAAATAAGACATTGCAGTAGAGACCCGGGAAGGGTTTTTGTTGTTGTTGTTGATCTGGTTTGCCAGTGCCTCCTCCGACCCTGCGCCTCCAAGCCTCAGCAGTGCAATGTCCCGCCTGCTGCACGTAGAAGAGTGGGCTGAAGTGAAAGAGTTGGGGGACCACCATCGCCATCTCCAGCCGCACCACCTCCCGCAGCCGCCGCCGCCACAGCCACCTGCGACCCTGCAGACGAGAGAGCATCCCGTCTACCCGGCTGAGCTGTCCCTTCTGGACAGCACCGACCCACGCGCCTGGCTGGCTCCCACTTTGCAGGGCATCTGCACGGCACGCGCCGCCCAGTACTTGCTGCATTCCCCCGAGCTGGGTGCCTCCGAAGCCGCGGCGTCCCGAGAGGAGACGGACGGCGAGGGAGAGCTTGTGAGAAGGACCGGCGGCGGCAGCAGCAGCAGCAGCAAGAGCCCTGGGCAGGTGAAAGTGCGAGAACAGCTGTGCAAGCTGAAAGGCGGGATGGTGGTAGACGAGCTGGGCTGTAGCCGCCAGCGCGCCCCTTCCAGCAAACAGGTGAACGGGGTGCAGAAGCAAAGGCGGCTGGCAGCCAACGCCAGGGAGCGACGCAGGATGCACGGGCTGAACCACGCCTTCGACCAGCTGCGCAACGTTATCCCGTCTTTCAACAACGACAAGAAGCTGTCCAAGTACGAGACCCTGCAGATGGCCCAGATCTACATCAACGCCTTGTCCGAGCTGCTGCAAACGCCCAGCGGCGGGGAGCAGCCACCGCCGCCAGCATCTTGCAAAAGCGACCACCATCACCTTCGCGCCGCCACCCCCTACGAAGGCGGCTCAGGCTCCGCGACTGCCACAGGGGCACAGCCGGCCTCAGGAGCCGGTCAGCGGCCGACCCCTCCCGGAAGTTGCCGGACTCGCTTTTCCGCCCCCGCCTCTGCGGGAGGCTACTCCGTGCAGCTGGACGCCCTGCACTTCTCGACTTTTGAGGACAGCGCCCTGACGGCGATGATGGCTCAAAAGAACCTGTCGCCTTCGCTGCCCGGGGGCATCCTGCAGCCAGTGCAGGAGGAAAGTAGCAAAACTTCGCCCCGCTCTCACAGAAGCGATGGGGAGTTTTCCCCCCATTCCCATTATAGTGACTCGGATGAGGCAAGTTAAGAAGGTGACAGAAACCCTGAAAACTGAGACAGAAACAAAATCGCCCTTTCCCAGTGCGCGGGAAGCCCCGCGGTTAAAGATCCCCTCGCCCTTTTAATTTTTGCTCAGCAATGGTCGTTGTTTAGCAACGACTTGGCTTCAGATGGCAGCTACATTTGATGGTTCGCAAAAGCCGCCACTATTCCAAACTTCCTACCGTCCAATATTGTTTGATAAAACTTGTTAAAGCTGCGTTCTTTCCGCCTACCTTCTGCTCCCCCTGTAGATAGATAAGGTATAATTATATGTACCCATATATGGCATCATTATTCTAGTTCTCTGCTGCCAATACGCTGCTAAAACGTCGCATCTTCTCTGTCGCTGGTTTGTGTTTAATTTATTTTATGCCCTGGGCATTCATCTCTGTGTGTTGCGCGCACTTACGTGTGGGAGAGTTAGTATTCCAAAGTTGTTTCCCAAAATGCATTATAAAACGCAAAGTTAAGGCTTCCAAAGTAATAACTTTTGACTATGAAATTGTTCAATAGTAGGGAACTTTGAGGTTTATGTATCGTATTAACATACCCAGTATGTATATCGGATCGCGAGAAAGTTGGCGTCTTTTAGTAAACTTGGCGCACGCACTTTATTAGCCGCTAACTGCTGCGGCTCCGGGACAAACTCAACTGCCAACTGCAGACCAGGTTTTTTTTTGTTTTTTGTTTTTTTGTTTCTCGTTTTTTTTTTTTTTTAACACGGCCACTTATAGCCCTCAAACTCTTTGCAAATGTTTGTTTAAAAAAAAATAAAATTTAAAAAAATCCAGTAGTGTCAAAAGCATTTGGTCAATTTTATTTTGCTTTGTTAATGTTAGAAAACTTATTTATTATTGAGTGTTTGCTACCATTTCTACTTATCTTGATTCGTTTTTTACATTTTCTACTCAAGATCATTTTATTTTAAGTTAGCAAAGCCAACTGCCATTGTTTTATGTATTTCCTTTTGCAAATGATAAAAATAAACTTGAAAACAACTTTTATTTGTCACTTACTTATTCCATTCTAATATAAGCACTGAAAGCAGTTCTTAAATGACTTTGAAGATTTGAAGTCCTCTATTAAATGACAATTTATGCAATCTAAGAATTTTGAAGAAAAATTCGTTATGAACCTTGTGTCTTCAAGTAGAATCAGAAACTCTACGCAGAACAGCCCTTGCCAATAATTAAATTGTGAGATAAAAACTTATCTCGAATTTGCGACGGTTTTGCCTCT
>CM053513.1:58487857-58537272 GCA_028627145.1 Eidolon dupreanum
TCACTTTGTGTTAACCAGAAGAAAAAGACTCTTCTAAAGTTATTTTTCTTTTCATGGACTCACAGACATTTCTAAACAGAAATGACATCAGGAATATTCTCTCCCCATCTTTTATAAATGCTCCTGCCTCTGACTTGCTCCAAAATTACACAGAAAGTGTCAATATCCAGAACAAGATCTTAATACTCCCATCTACTAAGTTAATGTGATCACAAGTTGTTCTCTAAAAAAATCCATGGATAAGAGCTACAGCTATGTAAATGTTCAAATATTCAGAGGCTTTTCATCTTGTATCACAGTAATAGTCGGATATTTAATTTTTAAATGTTAGTGGCATTATATACGAATTAGAGATAATGACAACTTCATTCGAAGAAGTCACTTTACATATCTTGTCGAGAAAAAAACAGAATATCAGATTGGAAATTCTCTATTGCACTGATTGAAAGTGAGGATGAATTCTTCTAACCCATCAAGACATCCACAAAAATCCCAAACACTTTGTAGTAAATTAAGTGCTCAAAGTTCAAATGAGAACTTTAACCTCTTTTCTTTCCTTCATTTTATTTCTTTCCTTTTATGCTGGCATTTCTTTGAAAGAGATGTACAATCACATTTCCATTTTTAAGGTTCTGCTATGGAGTTTGCATAACAAACGTTTGGCAGCTCGCTCTCTTACACTCCATTAACAAGCTGTAACATATAGCTGCAGGTTGCTATAATCTCATTAATATTTTGGAAACTTGAATATTGAGTATTTCTGGGCGCTCATTCCCCATATGCCAGACCGCTCCTGCCATGCTGACTGGTTCCTTTCTCTCCATTATTAGCAATTAGCTTCTACCTTCCAAAGTCAGATCCAAGTATCCAAGATACTAGCAAAGGAATCAACTATGTGTGCAAGTTAAGCATGCTTAATATCACCCAAACAAACAAAGAGGCAGCATTTCATAAAGTAATGAAGATAGATAAATCGGGTTAGTCTTTTGTGACACTGCTGGTGCTTTCAAGAGTTTTATATACTTTATGCAGCCTGCTTTATACTTTGTCTTTGCCTTCTATCCCACCACCACTTTTATTTCTGGAGGGTTTTGGCTTACCACATGTTGGGAAACGTTTTTGATTTCACAGAAAGTGTAACGAAGGTTATTTTTGGCAACTGGCAAAAGTATGTTCTGTATGGGACATTGCTAACTGGGGGTCTAGCTTGACCAGAAAAGAAATGGGGGGCAGTTAATTGCCTTAATCTTAACCAGTGCAGGACCAATGCCTTCATTAGGCCTTTCTACTGATTTTAGATATGTAAACCTGAAGCAAGTAAGTGGTCTTTTATCACAGAATACTTGTAATTATTTATCTTCTCTATTCATTCAAAAGTTCGAGAAAGAGATGATGAACTTCGTCCTGGCAATTCCGAACCCCAATTAGAATTGGAAACGAAAAGTAGCAGACGTATTTGTCAATTGCAACCGAGGTTTGTCAATCGCAATCTGAAAAAACAAGTAAGTATGTACTGATGGGAGTTTAAAGATGGCATCTAGTAGTTGAATTACTTGCAGTTGTTTTTATGAGAAGAGGTGGAAGATTGGGCGGGAGTAGGAGGGATATATAATAAAGGTGTACGTTTTCCTGGCTGATTTTGACTACTCTCAACAGCCACCCTCATCCTACGCTGAGCAGAGTACCAGACACCAACCGCTGAGGTCCCTCCCTTCCTCCTAGGCCCCTACCAGGAAAAGGAGAATGGAGCGGAGAATGGGTTAAATTCTGCGACGCCAGGGGAGGAGAGAAGTCGAGGGGAGATAAAGAAAAGGACAGGAACCAAGAAGCGTGGGGGTGGTTTGCCGTAATGTGAGTGTTTCTTAATTAGAGAACGGTTGACAATAGAGAGGCTGGCAGAGGCTCCTGGCCGCGGTGCGGAGCGTCTGGAGCGGAGCACGCGCTGTCAGCTGGTGAGCGCACTCTCCTTTCAGGCAGCTCCCCGGGGAGCTGCGCGGCCACATTTAACACCATCATCACCCCTCCCCGGCCTCCTCAACCTCGGCCTCCTCCTCGTCGACAGCCTAACTTGGCCCCCCACCGACAGAACTCACAGAAGCGAGTGTCTCTCGCCGCCTCCCGCGCGGAGCCGGTGCCCCTCTCCTCCCCCAGCTTCGCAGCGGGAGCCGCCACTGCCCACTGCACCTCCCAGCAACCAGCCCAGCAAGAAAAGAAGCTGCGCAAAGTTAAAGCCAAGCAATGCCAAGGGGAGGGGAAGCTGGAGGAGGCAACGGCGGGAGGGTCGAGGGGTTGTCCAAGAAAAGCTGGGCTGGGGACTAAGGCACCTGAAGCAGTGAACTGGACCAGGAAGCAAGCGCATCCACCTGCCCCAGAGGCCTTGCAGACGCGCAGCCCGCCTGCCCGCGCCACTACGCGGTGCAGAGCTTGTAATGGAAGATCCATTCACTTTTTCTAAAGATGCAGTTCTTCAATCCCTCCCTTATCCTAAAGTATTTTATATATATATTTTTATATATTTGGATGCTGTTACAGTTCTTGAAGTTTAAACGTTAAATGGAAAGAGTGCATGGGCTTTGTCTCCCATAATCCAGGCTAGGACACACGTACCTGACTTTTCTTTCCTTCAGCTCCTTAAAAAAATAAATGCAGAATTAAATATTTGATACAAATACTTCTGACTTCTCTATATCTAGCGTTCTTCTTCCTAATTCAATTCTGCTTTCTCTGGTACAAAATAAAAAAGTAAATAAAATAGGTTTTTGTTGCTTTATCTGCAGAGAGGCCAGGCCCATGCTACAATTTCATACGTTTCCCCAGGGAAACCAGAAATTTCCTCCATAGAGATGAAAAACAAGATGCTCTTCAATTATAAGTATTAGTTGTTAAAATAATTCTGATTAAAGAATCAAGAGATCTGATAAAGGAAATGGTGTTCTGATGGCCAGCTGGGTCACCAGGCCCAGCTACTGTCAGGATGATGAAGGAAGGTGTAAGCTGAGTTTTGAGGAGCCTGCCTTGGAATTTCTCAAGCTAACAGATATCATTGCTCTTTTGGGCCACTGGCCACTTATTTTTGCTTCTAGAGACAAATCTCACAATCCTTCCTGCCTTTTGGCCTCAATAAACTCTTGGTGCTGGTGTGCTAGGGAGGAGAAGGGCTAGTATTGGGAGGGTTCCTCAACATGAGGCAAGGGAGAGGTAGCATTTGAGGAAGGAATAGGCATTATTTGTGGCCTTTAAGGTTTAAAGTCCACAAAACCAGGAGAGATCTGAAAATACAGGGCCATTAATTAGTTAACCAGGAAAGTAGAAAGTCAGTTCTTTTCCTTTTCAACGTGTATCTGCTTCAGCAAATAACCTAGTAGAAATGTACAAAATATTTTTGTCCTCAAATTTTCTTATAACCCAAGAGATGCTGATTCAGTGGGTCCAAAAAGAATGCCAGGAATCTACATCCAGGATTCCCAGGTGAATCTGGTACAAGGGGAGCCAAGTATTACACTATGAAAGCACTAACCTAAAATAGTTCCTGTTAGGTCCTCTTTTGGAGATTGCCTATGAAAATGAACACTGGCTAATAATCCCCTTTTATTTCTCTTATAATATTCAGTCATTTTTCAGAGAAGAGAGAAGCAGACAACTTAGCTTCTTAAAGCCCATGACTTCACTGCTTTTAAGCTATGGAGCCTGGGACAAAATGCTATGGGCCTGAGGTGTCTTGACTTCTACCAGCTGCCTTTAAAAGTATAAGGACATCAGTCCAGAAGGCACAAGACTTTCGCCCTCTGGCTCAGTGAGAGAAGCTCAAATCGTAACCAGTGAGTGCTTGTGAAAAGCAGGAAGCAAGAATTTTTTCAGGCTACACAAACTCTAAGAGAAACATGGGACAGAGTCAGGTTGTACGACGCTCTTAGTTTAAGGTAGGGAGATTGTCATGTCACTCTGTAACAACTTCAGCATGAATTTATTGGGCCGTCGATTTTCATGAAAAGGTCAGCCACCTATCGCCCAAGTGAAGAAGTAGTTGTTCCCTCATACTGATAATGATAATCAGAGAATACAGAAGAAAACAATTTTATGATTTAGAAGGCAACAATCTCATGAAATAGTGTGACTTCTTTTGGTGTCTAGTTCTTTGATTCTTTCCAAAGTCTTCCTCCACCACCTCATTCATTTCCCCACATCTCTCCCTTTTCTTTATCAATGAACAGGAACTTACTGGGTACTGGTGGCAGAGTAGCACTAGGATTAACTACCACAGAGATACATAAAAATAAAATAAAGCCCCACTCTAACAGAACTGAAAACTTGGCAGAATCTCAGAATGAAACAAGGAAAAGAATCTTTATCCTCTAGGTAAGAGTGGCATTCTTGCTACAAATGGGCCCACCAGCTTTTGTAGTCTTATATTTGTTATTAAATTATTTCCTCCAAAGTTCCAAGGGCACCCTCTTCATAGCCTTCGTTGTTTCCCTCAAAAATAGTAGGGATTCCAAGTGGTTTGAAACAGTCATAGTGCTAATCTTCAAATCAACCACAGTCCCAATGTCTTCCTTTGGAACTCAGGGGATACCACTGTTTTGTTTCTCATGAAGTTGTTAATGAAAGGTAGTCATAATTTCAAACCAAAAGAAACAGGTTCTGAGCGAGGTTAAATGGCCTAACTGAAGGTAACATAGCATTGGTACTGTGGAAACCAGGGTACAGCAACCCTAGTCTGCTCTGAATCTGGACTCAGTGTTCTCCTGTTCTTTCTATCACACCTCATCTGCCTCAGGTGCATATTTTCAGCCTGTCTTTTTATGCCTGCTTCTCCTATTCTCAGTCAAACTTTTGGGTAATAAAAGAGGTTCCTGAGCAATTTCTTTTTACATTTGCACCAGAAAGAGGTAATTCTTTGGAGATAGCCATGACCAGGCTCCATTTCCAGTGATAAATGTGAGTCAACTAGTTAGAATAATTTGCATTTAGAATGCCAGCTTATCTCCTCTGATTTAAGTGATACTGTACATAGCACCTCTTATTCTAGATAGAAATTCATTTCAGCTCTCATCTAGAAAAATCCATCCAAATACTAAAAAACACGTGTAAGTTAGGGGACAAGGCTAAAGAATGTTATAGGAAGCTGTGTCCTGAAAAGTAACGGCCCTAATGCAGGTCATTTCCCAAAATTGTTGCCCTATATATGCTTGTAAGGACAGTCAGAAAATGGGCCTATAATTTTTATTGTTTCTTTTGAAGAGGAGTAAATTAACCTGCTACATTTGTAGCTGTGGATTCATTCAGTGATAGCATACATTTTTTATTTACCTGGTCATCTGAGCTATTGGCTTTTTTCCCTTAAACTTCCCTCCAGGTAAATAGTTCCCAGTCTGAGTAGTTCAATGTCTGAAAAATATCTGTTTTAAAAAGTTCTTTTTTTTAATCTATCATGAGTCAGTACTCCGTTTTCTAACACTTCTTTTATTAATTTAAGGCAATCTCTTCTGTATTGCTTGTAACTTAGATGCTTTCAACCCCTCCAAAAAGTGAAGTGGAAAGTAAAAGTTATTTGAAAAGCAGAATATATTTCTAATCAAAAAGGGAAATATTTCAAGCAGTTACATAAGCCACATTTTAGGACTAAGTGATAAACTTCATACTTGTTGTCATGCCTAGATATTTTCCCACAGGATATATGTCCACCATTGCTCCTTCTCCCCACTTGCACACCAGGACAGCTCCTAAAACTCTAATTCAGAGGCTCTTTTGCCAAGAGTTAAACTTACACTGCTTCCTAATATGTCCTGCATTATAGTACCTCATGACCCACCTGGCCAAATTTCTCCTCACTATTTTAGAACATCTATATGGCTCCTATTTCTAGCAAGGAAATTAAAAACTGTGACAGGCTCTTTTCTATTTACTCTTACTCTGAAAATGGCACTAGAGTTCACTGTAGGCTAAGAGGCTACAAAAATATGTATATTTCCCAATATTTCGTTGCATGTGTTTCTCCTTGTCCCTCTACTGTGTCCATTTTGCTGTCAACAAACAGAGGGGTGATCTACACAAACCAAGGGCCTTAGTTTTGTTTCAATGTTTTCCCATGCATGGAAACATTAGATGGGTGGGGACAGGGAGGCATGGTTAATCAGCCAAAGACTACATTAATGAGGGAGCCCAAGGCTTCTCTGGGGCTATAGAAGGGAGGAATTATTTACTAGGAGTCCATTTGGAGCACATTTTCAGGTGCCAGGCATATTATATGTGCTCCAAAGGTCTTTCTACCCAGTGACATTATATCTATTTTTGGAAGTGCTTTTCTGGGAGCCTTTCCAGTCAGGGCAAAGTCTTACTCACCTTTGTATCCGAGCTCAGAAACCCCCAATATGTCTTTCCAGGATTTATCTGGAATGATAAATGAATACCCTTGGGTCTTGGGACGTTGCCCTGACCCCGCGCCGCTGTGACCTGAGAACGCGCTGCCGCCGCATCTCAGGTCACACCACGCGCGATCCGTGGAAGGCAGAGGCTCAATTGCAGCCTCTTTCGCTTCCTGAGTTTTCTAGCGCATTATTTCCTTCTGCATACCACCATCCCTTCTTTTTTATGAGCTCTCGCCTGTTTCTCATTCATTCTCTTCTTTCTGTTTCCACTTCCCTATCACCCCTCCTCCCCCTACCCCATTCCCTCAGTCCTCATGTCATCCCTTGGTCCCTTCCCCCCTTTTCCTTCCCTCACACCCTAGATCTTTTTTAATACTGATCCTTCTTAGTTGGTTTTATTTCGCGTCTTTTCTTTTAGCAACATCGCCCTAACCTCATCGGTCTCCATTCCTCGGGTCTTCCCTTTTCACATTTGTTCCCCCACATTCAGGGCAAGACCTGAACAGCCACTCCTCTATGGGGCGAACAAGGCAGCATCGCTTCATTCCAGCGGCTAGGGCTGGGGCTAGTACAAGTTCATATCTCTCAGAGATTGAAAAATCTGCAGCGCCTCCTGTAGGAGCAGCTGTGGGCATTGTCCCTTAACCTTGGCCGGGGAATGGAGCAGAGGCAGGAAGATGTGGGTGGGCGGCAGAGAGCTGGGGAAACCAGATCTCCTGTCAGTGAGAACTGAAGGTGTGTGTGTGTGTGTGTGTGTGTGTGTGTGTGTGTGTGTGTGTCCTATTCTTTTTTCTCTCCTCTCTTTCCACACAAAAATATCCAGCAGTGTTTTGGTGGCAACGTTGCCGACTTTTGCCCCCTAATCTCGGTTAATCAACTAGAGATCACTGATGCAGGTCAGCATCAGCCCATCTCTTTGATCAAGAGTCAGAGATCTCTATTTCTTCTACGGTCAGAATTCTTCCCCGGGCAGGCACCTTGCTATAGTAACCTTCATTTAATACTCTCCTTATCTTTAGCATCAGCGCTCATCCACATGTCTTTTCTCAGAAGGATCCCTCTTCCAGCCTGCTGCACTAGCCCTGGCTTCAAGGAAGTCCCTTTTCAAGTTCACCTTGCCTGCAACCCAAAGAACTTGCTGCTGCCTTCAACACCAAATCACCACTGAATACATAAACTTTTCAGGATAAGTTCTCTCTAAAAACAAGCCTAAATTCTTTCTCCCTTTTCGTCATGTACCCTTTTCAGTTTATTTTTTATCTAGACAATAAACAAAATTCTCCCAAAGATGCTGTTTTCAGTCCATGAGAAAAATTTTGGTCCGCTATGCTTGTAAAAGGGGGTTGCAGGACATTTACAAAGGACAATAGAGGAAATGAAATGAACCATTAAGAACTGTGTCCTGAAGTTTGCCAAGGTAATGGATCCTTTCCCTGGGTCCTCCTGAATTTTTCAACAGTAAACTAGTTTCATCTCTGATGGTTTCACCATTGTATGTTTCATAGACAGCAGAAGTTTTAAATTATGTCAACAGTTACCCCATAAATTTTTTTAAAAAAACATGAGCAAATAAGACATTTAGTGAAAATAATAATACTTGCAGAAATGTGTGTGTGTGTGTGTGTGTGTGTGAGAGAGAGAGAGAGAGAGAGAGAGAGAGAGAGAGAGAGAGAGAAAGAGAGAGAGAGAGAGAGAGGTTGCAGCTGCAAAACTTGCAGAAGGGGTTTGCACCTGTATTACTTGTGGTTGCTTAATGTCTGCTCAAGTCTAGAGGTATTCACCAGGACAGCTGGCAAATAGGGGGTTAATCATTACTGAAAATGATGCATCATATCTTTTCAGTTTGGTTTATACAGAAGGGCAGTAAAGATTTATGCTTCAGGAGAAGGATAAAACTGTTATTTTCAGAGTGTGGTTGACTCCTTTGAAAGTTTAATTTATAAAGAAATGCAGATATAGATTATCTATGCTGTAGAACATCTTTACCTCTCCCTAAAAAAAAAAAAAAAAAAAATTCTAGTTCTGGTATTTTAATCGCCTTGATCTTCTTAGGCTATATAAAACCTTCTTAGGTTTCTGAAAAGTTCTAACATCTAAAGCTTATAAGAATATTAAACCATAGTAACATTTTTAAAAGAGAAAATTCTCTACTTTATTGAATTAGGTATACTGTTTGGCTAAATTAGTTTACTTTTTTACAGTGTTTAAAAGAGAGTTTTATCTTCCAAGAGTTCTAATTGCCGGTAATCACATTTTAATTTAGAAAAATTAGGTGAGTTGGCTTTCTTCTTCTCTTAAAGAGGATGCTTATTTCTTTCTTATATTTGTGGGAAATTAATTTGTGGTTATAAATAAGATAGGTATATCTTATTACTATATATCTCTCTGGTACTGTATTTTCCAATTCCAGTAGAACAAGGTTGAAAGAGCTTTCTGTCACCAGCTAGTTATTAACAAAAACAGTATTCATTGCCATTCTGGTTTTAGGCAGCATCTGAAGCTTCCTGCAGTTCGATCCTGTGATTATTAACTCACTTCCCACCAGTATCTTATACAAGTCCATTATCTACTGTCAATATTTTTATAGCCCATGAGGAGAAGTCCTGCTTACTTCCTGTTAGAAGGGAGGTAACAAGGTTTTTTTCCTTCTTTTTTTAAGTAGATAAATATGTACTCAACAAACATGTTCGACCGAGGAGGAAAAAAGGGAGGGAAAGAGGAGCCTAGCATCTGCTGTCTCGCAGGCTCATTGTGTGGTTAATAATTGCTCTAGAATAATTTTACAGGGTGTAGGCTTTCAGAAACAAGGATTACTGAAAGATCCAGGTCTGAAAACTTTTTTCAGTTCTTTTTAAACACCAAATTCTAGATAATTTGTAAGGTTTTTGTTGTCGATATTGTTTTTAAGTCAGCTTATCCCTGTGTAAATCATTTTTGCTTTTCCTTACTTTGAGAAATCTCTCAAGGTATTTTTTCCTGAAAGAGATGAACTGGTGTATAGTTTCCCCATTCAAGAGAATGGAGCTTCACAACGTAAGACTGTCATACAGATATATTATGAATATAAGGTTAATGTTAACAAGGCTCTACTTTGTATGAACAACCTCTATCTTATAAATTTATTCAAACATAAACTTTAGTTCAAAGTATGTACTTTTAAAAGCGATGTTTATCACCTTCCTGTATTCTTTATCTCATGGCTACTCTGATCAATTAAAAGACCAAGGCAGTAAAAAAAAAGTTAAATTATAAAAAAAGAAGGCAAGACATCATGGATGTAGAATAATAAAATATTTTAGTGAATCATAATATTTTAATATAAATTATGACAAAAAACATTTAATTTTATAATTTTTCAAGTTGAAAATACTTCTGTAAGAATTAGAAGTAATCAAAATCACAATGAGATACCATCTTACACCTGTTAGAATAGCTATGCTCAACAAGACAAGTAATAATAAACATTGGAGAGGATGTAGAGAAAAAGGAACCCTCACCTACTGCTGGTGGGACTGCAAATTGGTACAGCCGTTATAGAAAACAGTATGGAGTTTCCTCAAAAAACTAAGAATTGATCTACCATGTGATCCAGCAATCCCACTGCTCAGTATTTACCCCAAAGACTTGAAAACTCATATCTATAAATATATTTTCACACCGATGTTCATAGCAGCATTATTCACAGTGGCCAGGACATGGAAGCGATTGAAGTGTCCTACAATAGATGATTGGATAAAGAAGCTGTGGTACATATATACAGTGGAATATTTCTCAGCCAGAAGAAATGAAATACTGCCATTTGCGACAACATAGATGGACCTCGAGGCAATCATGTTAAGCGAAATAAGCCAGACAGAATAAGTTGAAAATCATATAATATCACTTATATGTGGGATATAAACCTAAAAGCAACAAATGAACAGGACAAACAAACAGAGACTCATGGACATGAACTATAGACTAGTGGTTACCAGAGGGTAGGGGATGGGGGGAGGGCAGGTAGATGGGGTAAAGGAGGTCAAATATAGGGGAGCGTAGGGTGAAATGGGTAAAGGGGATCAAATATATGATAGCTGAAGGAAACTGGACTTTGGATGGTAAACACACAATAGAATATACAGATGTCGAATGATAATGTACACCTGAAAATTATATAATTGTATTAATCAATGTTACCCCAATAAACTTAATTTTTAAAAAGTTTAAAAAAATTAGAAGTAGAAGATTCATGTTTAGAGTAATATCTTTTTTAAAAAGCAGTAGATGTGAAGTCAATAAATTTAAGTTTATTTCTAGTTGTTTTCACTTATTAATTCTATGTACCTAGGGCAAAGTACCTCTCTGAGCTTCTGTATCCTTATCTATAAAAGAAGAAAGAACAATTAAACCTCAGCTTCCTACCTCAGGGGTTATTGTGAGAATCATGTAACATATATATTCTAAGATAACAACAAGAATCATATAACACATATATATCAGTCAGGTTAGGTTAGGTTATGCTGTGATAACAAACAAGACCAAAATCTCAGTGACCTAAGCAACAAAAGTTTATTTCTTGTTCATAATACAAAACCATAACAGGTAAGCTGGGGATTAGCTTGTGATCATTTAGGGGCCCAGAATGACACAGTAGCCATTATCTCAAACATTGCTAGTAACCAAATACAGAGAAAAAGAAGTATCTGGAGGCAATCATACCATCCACTTGGAAATGACATATAACTTTTGCTCATAATTCATTGACCAGAACTATTTACAAAGGCTCATTCAACCTCAGAGAGGTCAGGAGGTACAAGCTCACTATGGAATAGAACCCAGATGATCTGGAGTACAACATTAACTACCACCACAATTTATGAGGGGAAATTACAAATGGCAAAGTGCTTTACTAGGAAAAAGTTTATTTATAAAGGTGTACTGGGGATTTCGGAACATTAGAGCTAACATGAATTAAGCTACTATCAATAATCTTTTGTGATTTAGCTCTCTAAAGAGAACTTAGTTGGAGGTCATTAAATTAAATGATATGGATATATTTTCTTTCAGTTACAGAAAACATTGACCCAGAGCCTTCCTCGCATGAAGCTTGACATTTTATTTGACTCCAAGCCAGATCACAGGTTTCCTAACTTACAGGTCCTTAGACATTCACTGAGATACTTATTTAAAAAAAATAGATTTTGATGCAACAATATTTCTTTCTGTGCTCTTGAAAGAGCAAAAATAGTGATAAATAATTGTTGTATATATGATTTATGAATAAATCAATCTCCAAGATTTGTTTGTAGTCAGACATAAAGAAATAAGAAAGAGCCTATTTTAGTTAGCATTGCAAAGTGGAAAAAATATATGTAAGTGCTAATAACCTCTCCTTTGAAAATATTTTTCATTGTGAAATTAGGTGTCAGTTCACAATCGGACTTGTTTTCCCTAAGATTTTAGGGCTGAGGTGGCAAATTGGTGAGAGATGAAGATGACTTGGATCAGGTAATTAGTATGAATGGCGAGAACTTGTCAAATTCTGGACATAGTTTAATTGTATAGACAATAGGATTGGATAAATACTGAAAATGAGATCAAGAGAAAGAGAGGAGACTAAGATTACACCAAAGTTTTTGGACTGAGCAACTAGAAGAATGGAGCTCCCATTAGCAGAGATGAGGAACACTGCAGAAATAAACAGCTTTGGTGTGGTGGGAAGGAGGCTGTTTTTGACACATTGAATCTTCTTTAAGGAGCCCTTTGCAAATTCTCTGCTGAGAGTCAAGAATAATGAACCTGTTTTAACAAAAATAGAAAAAAGTTTAATTAAAGAAGCTGTATTGAAGAAAATCCCAGGAATCATTAGGAAACCTGCGTTCTAATCACTTAATACTTAGGTATCTGTGTTCAAATTCTGGAATTGCCATTTACCATATTGTATTACCTCGAATAAGTTACTTAACCTCTATAGAGATTTTTGTTTCTTCACTTGTCAAGTGGGTATAATAACTTTACTACTTGACAGATTTATCCATACTGTGTGCTTAACACAGTGCACTGTACATAATGAGCAGACAATAAATATTTGCCAGGAGTTGCCAAAGCAATAGCATAATTTGTCTCTCTTGTGAGAGCTCATTAAATACAGGGGTATCTCTCATTCTTCTTTTATCCGCTACCACTAAATTAATGAAACCCTGGTGCTGAGTGGAGCTGAGAAGGCCTGAAACATGAACCCCCTCCCTGGAACTAACCACTCAATCATCATTCTAGCTAAATCTAGGTAGTGATGATGGGAACAGTTTTATATAAGTAACAGAGATTGAATAGATCTTTGACTGTATAGTTGTGATAAAAATTATGTCAGATAAAAAGAAGAGCCCAAAGAAAAGCAGAGAAATGGAAAGATGTATGATATTGTCTCTGCTCAGATTCTTCAGCACTTCCCTAAATCTCTGTATAGTCCCAGCACATAACTCATTTATATTTTCGCACTAGGCTAGTACTGTCAAGAGGGATATATGTAAGAGAGTGAATCAGAGTAACCTAAAAGGTAGTTGTGATATGAAGAGTACACCTTGGAATTAGGAGATCAGCCTTCTATTCATTTTTCTGCTAAGTTTTAACTGGTGTGAGCAGAGAAAATCCCTGAACCTTAGTTCCTATATTTAGTCAAACTTTTAGGCTTGTTGTGAGGGTCAAATGATATTTGTGTGAAATTTATTTTAAAAGTTATAAATCTAGTTGTAAAGTGTAATGAACTATTAGAGTACAATGAAAATCTCAAAATGTAAGCTATAATTGTAGATTAAGAGTACTTGAGAAAGGTTGCAATTCTGAGGAAGATGGTGTAAGCACATTCTTCTACACTGTCTCTCCAACTAAACACAAGTATAAATGCTGAAGTAGCTATATGAAGATGATGAAAACTGAATTTTAGCAGGAAACCATAGGAAAGAGGCCAGGATTTGAAGTTACACCAAACCAGTGCTGATTTTCCTATTTTTTCCCATTCCAGAATCATCTGGCATAGACTCAAGGTAAGCTCTAGACCAAAAGTGTACATGGGTAAGGAGCAAAATAGCTCTAACAAAAGTCCTCTCTTACTAGGAAAGGGGTTGTGGGAAAGAGGAATCCTATGGGTCAGAGAAAGTGGAGGAAACTTCCTGCTTTTAATATCATTTAAATTATTATTTTTCTCTTCTTTCCTGCCCTAGCCCCCAAATGGTGGCGAGGGAGGTACCTAAAACTCTGAGAGAGAAGAATCCCTCTTTATCAAAAGAGAACTATGATCCCAAGAGTGTAGAATGGATCCTACTTGCTTTTTTTCTTTCTCTGTCCTCCCACTGCTTGGCAGTATATGGTGACAATCATGAGAAGAACATGGCAGACAAAGGAAACTAGAGCCCCAGTTTTTTGTGTAGTGAACCAGAAAGGGAGGACTGTGGAAGCCAGAAGACATGGGGAAATCATGACAAAGAGGAAAGTCAAGAAGTCAAACCATAAAGTTGTACATGTACTCCTAACTAACCAAAGAGCTATACATGCATAGATCTGATTCCAAACAGCTTACCACAGTGTGGCATTCACATGATATCAATCTTAATAGCACTACAAATACTTCTGAAACTGAAACAACATTTGGACAACAGACCATGGGGGAAAAATCAAAACAAAAATATCAACTTTCTTCTTAAGATTTAAACAAAATCCAGAGTAAATCTGTTATTTAATTCAGGATACAATTAAAAATTACTTGCCATATAAAGAATCAGGAAAATCTCAACTCACAAGGGAAAGGACAATCAACAGATGCTTCGGCGATGCAGATGTTGGAATTATTCACTGAAAATTGCAAAGAGATTATTATAATATGCTTCAAAAAATTAAGAGAGACCATTTTTGAAACTAATGAGAAACCTCAGCAAAGAAATAAAAGAGATAAAGAACTAAATACAACGGTACAATTAAAATACTTGATAACCTAAAAAATATTCGCTAGACAAGATCAATAAGCAAAATAGAGATGGCAAAATTGTGACTTAGTAAACCTAAAAATTAATCAATAAATATTATTCTAAACAGAGACAAAAAAAATTATTAAAAAGTGAAGAAAGCCTTGGGTCTATAGAACAATTTTAAAAGGTCTAAGTTTTGTGTTATCGAAGTCCCAAAAGGAGAGGAGAAAGAACACGGAACATAAAAAATATTTGAGGAAATAATGGCTGAAAACTTCCTTGACAAAAGACACAAGTGTACAGATTCTAGAAGCTCAATAAACTCCGAACATGATCATTTTAAACAAAACAATGTCAAGATACATCATAGACAAATTGCTAAACAATAAGATAAAAAAAAAGGCCCAAAAGCAACAAGAGAAAAACAATACATTACCTCTGGGGTAGCAGTGATTTGATAGACTAGAATTGTCATAAGAAACCATGAAAGTCAGAAAGAAATGGAATCTTCAAAGTACTGAAAGAAAAGAACTATCAACCCAGAATTCTATATCCAGGGAAAATATCCTTAAAGAATAAAGAAAAAAAAAGAAATTCTAAGATAAAGAAAAAATAAGAAAATTTATCACCACAGACATGTGTTAAAAATGTCAAAGGAAGTTTCTCAGACAGAAGGAAATTTGAGGCCTTAAGAATAAAAAGTAACAGAAATGATAAAAGCTGGATAAATATAATTGATTATTCTTCTCCAAGTTCTTTCAAATATGTATACCTGTCAAAAGCAAAAGTTATTGCTTTCAAAAAACATTGTCATGATGGAATTTTCAATGGATGCAGAAGTAATACATTTGACAACTACAACATAAATGGGAAAGGTAAAGACACCTACTGAAGTGTTCCACATTCTCCATGAATTAGTAGAACAGTAATTCTAAGTATAAAGTGAAAATTTAAATATATATGTTGTAATCTTTAAAGAAACCGTTTTTTTAAAAAGCTATATAAAGAGACAATAAAAAACCTCAATAGATAAATTGGAATAATGAAAAATATTCAAATAATCCAAAGGAAGCAATGAAAGAGAAATAGAGGAACAAATCACAGAGGAAATAAAAAAGAAAACAGATAATAAAATGGCAGACCTAATCCCAAACATACCAATATTTATAAATTGTACAAGAAGACAAACTAAAAAACAGTGGTCATCAGAATGATTATTTAAAAGAAAGTCTCAACTACATACCGTCTATAAGAAACCTATTTTAAATATTATGATGTTGGAGAGTTAAGTGTAAAAGAATGGAAAAAGATATATCATGCAAACACTAATCCAAAGAAAACTTGAGTGGCTATATCAATATAAGACACAGTACACTATAGAGCAAGAAAAATTATTAAGAATCAAGAGAGATATTATTTACAGTAAAAGGGTAAATTTACAAGAAGATGTTAAAAAATCCTAAATGTGTGTATACCTAATATTAGAACTTTAAAATACATAAAGCCACAACTGATAGAACTAAAAGGAAAACTAAACAATCTTCAATTTACTTAGAAAATTTAACATTCCTTTCTAAATAACTGATAGAACAAGTAGACAAAAATAAAAATAGTAAGATTAGAAGTACTGAACAATACTATTAACCAACTGGATCTAATTGATTTTTATAGAACATCCATTCCAACAAAAGCAGCTTATATATTTTTCTCAAATGCATGAGGAATATTCACCAAAATGAGCCATATACAACATTACCTTCATGCCAACGACAGTACCAGAAAATAAAACTAATTTCTTTCATAAGTATAGACAAAAGAATATCCAACAAAATACAAGAAAATCAAACACATAAACATACAAAGAATAATACACAATGACCAAGGGAAATTTGTCCTGGGAATCTAGGCTCATTCAATGTTTGAAAATCAACCAATGTAATCAAACCATATTAATAGACAATAGAATAAATCCATATCATTGTATCAATTGAAACAAAAAAAGCATTTGACAAAATTCAACATTTCTTTATAATAAAAACTACACAGTTAACTAGGAATAGAAAGGAAACTTTCTTAACCTGATGCAAGGCATCTGCAAAAATCTACAACAAACATCATGATTCGTGGTAAAACAATGAATGCTTTTCTCATCAGATAGAGAATAAGGCAGGACTATCCATTCTCTCCACTTTCATTCAACACTGTACTGAAAGTCCTAGCCAATACAATAAGTCAAGGCAACAGATTGGAAAGTTAGAATTAATCTGTTCCTAATTACAGATGGCATGCTTGTATATGTAAACAAACAAACAAACAAACAAACAAACTCATGGAATCAACATAAAAGTTTATAGAACTATTATGTGAGTTCAGCAAGTTTGCAGGTTTCCAAGTTCAACACTCAAAAATTAGTCATATTTGTATATACTAGCAATGAACGATTAAAAATTCACTTAAAAAATAGCATTCATAATAGGTCCAAAAGAGTGAAATATTTAGGAATAAATCTAAACTTCAAAACACTGATTAAAGAAATCAAAGAAAATCTAAATATATTGAGAGGCAAACCCTGTTCATAGATTGGAAGACTCAATATAGCTAACATGTGACTTTTCCTCAAATTGATGTACAAATTAAATCAAAATTCAAGTGGGAATTTTTAGAATTGTAGAAGTGGGAATTATAGAGATAGACAAACAAATTCTAAATTTACATGGAAAAGCAAAGGAATTCGAATAACCCAAAAAAATTTTTTTAATTGTGTGACTTATACTACCTGATTCTAATTTCTATAATACTACATTAATCAGTAAATTATGGTTTTAACAAAAGGATAGCCATATAGAGCAATGAAACATAATAGAGCATCCAGAACTAGGCCCAAGGTCAATTGATTTTGACCAAGTTGCAAAGTTAATTTGAGAAAGATATTTTTTTCAACAAGTGATGTCGGAACAATTGGACATTCATGTGTTAAAAAGAAAAAAGAACCTTGACTTAAACTTTACATCTTATGTCAAAATTAAGTCAAAGTAGATTAGAGATATAAACATAACACATAAAACTGTGAAAGTTTTAGAAGAAAACATAGCAGCAAAATCATCATGATCTGGGCTTAAGCAAAAAATTCATAGAATCAACACCAAAAGCATGATTCATAAAGAAAAGAATGATAAATTGAAATTCATCGAAATTAAGGTTTGCCCTACAAAAGACACAGTTAAGAGAATAAAAAGAAAAAGTTAAAACTGGAAGAAAATACTTACAAATCACATATCCAACAAAGTATATTTGTATAGAATACATAAGGAACTCTTAAAACCCAATAGTAAAAAATAAACAATTAAAAATAATGAGTGTGATAGAATTATTCTGTATCCTGATTGTGGAGATGGTTATATGAATTCATATATGTATTAAAACTCACGGAAGTTCACACAACCCCAAAAAGTCAATCTTATTGTTTGTTCATTTAAAAAGTAAAATTATAAAAGGAGTACTTAAAAGAATAGTAATTGTATTCCAAAAGAATAAAATTGCTACCAGATAAAGTAAATGAAAAGAGATGGAGATCAACTCATTTTGGTGGTTCATAATGTGAATACTATGGACACTAAAGAGAAATTACAAGTCATTACAAATTTGATGACTTAATTGTCATAGCTAAGACTCAAAGAAAGAAAATAAAAATTAAAGTCAAAGTCTAGAATATTATGCTTATTAATCTCAAAGTGGACATTGGTTGGAAGATTCTAATTTTCAATAACAAATTGCCCAAAACATAAACCGTTGTGATTTAACACACAAACTCTAAGAAAACAGATTTTGCCAAAAAGAGGTAGAGTGCAGAACGGAGGTTCAGAAGAAAGACATCCAGATGGTAATTAGAAAACAAAAATTGTGGAAAGGCACTTTCTCTATTATAATTCCTTTATATGAAATAAATTAACTTTTTCTGAATTTTCTGATTTTCTAAATGCTTTTTCTCTCTTACTAGACTCTATGTTTCTTGAGTATAAAAGTCAAGGTAGAAGAACCTTAAAGGTGACAATCTTGTTAGGTGTAAGTGGTGAGGGTGGAGTGCTCCTAGGGTATATATGTAGAAGGTGCTTTAAAATATTAGATGTAGTGCTTTTCTTTCTATCTTGTGCTTATTTGGGATAGGTGATGGCAAATAATAGAGATTGAGGTGAATCTAACCACACCACATCCTAACCACCCACTGACACCATCAATGATACAAAATACATTGTTCATGTTTATATCCCCTGCAATATTGAGCATTGGTATATAGGAAGAGCTTAATTAACATCGTTCAATTGAAATTGAGTAGAACACTTTCTGCAATTCTAAGTTTTCTCCTAAATTCTCGGAGAAAATCAGGTCATATGAGATAGGGTATAAAAGATGTTGAGAAAAGGAGCCAATCAAAGAATAATTCTATCCTTTGTGCTAAATTCTTAGAATAACCCTGGTTCTCAATTAAACATAGATATTATTTAGGGTGTAGTGCAGAAAACTGAAATTTTTATGTCCTTGGAAGAACTTACAATTGCAAATAAGCACAAAATCTTAAGAAATTATAATGTTCTCAGCTGATAATTCCTTCTCAGACCCCTCATAAAGAAAAGCTCATTATATCAGTAAACACATTTATTTTGAGAATGAGTGTAATTGTTTCACTAGAAGTCACAAAAAGTTATCAATTACGATCCCCAAAAGTTAAGAGTTTTGAAACATAAACACAATTTTTAATGAAGTATTTAAGGGAAGAAAAAAATGACCTTTGGATCTGTTCTTGCTTTGCCTGGGTGATTAATTTTTTCTTTTTTTTCTTTTTTTTTCTTTACACACCCTACCATAAACTTTTTTATTTACACTTTATTGTAACTGACTTCATGTCATTTGCTCTTGCTCAATAATAATCAGTTAACAGCAAGGGCAGGTGTTCTCAAGGATGTGGCCTTTTCATAGAGTGAATCCATACAGTTTTTTTTAATCATCATAAAAAAAACATAAAGATAAAACTCATTCTAGTGTCTGGCAGAGAAAAAGATATATAGATATGCAAAAAAAGCTAAGGATGGAGATCTGGAATAGTAAAAATTGGTAGTAACCTACCCATTCTAAATTTATTTTTTCCTTTTTTTTTTTTTTTACCAGTTTTATTTGTTTGGCTTCTGCTAGCACCTTAATTTTTACATAGCTTTTGTTCTACCTTTTTGCATTATGTTTAGGTATAAAAGTTATAATTAAACTTTTGGTTGAATTTCTGTAAAGTTTGAGTCTGCTGATTTTCTGAGATCATGACAATACCCCACTTTCCTACCCTCTTCATCAATGAACAATTTTTTTTCCTGCTATCCTACTCGATTTAGAAATATGTTCTTTTTCCTTTCATTTTCCCACATCCACACATGTGAGTACCAAGTTCACTCCAAACTGTACATCTATTCTTCCAGAATTTCCTTGTCCAATCTTCTGGTCAAATCAGGTTCTTCAGGATGGTCTGAGGATGTCCTCAAAATTTGCTCCGTTTTTCTCTTGGTCCTTTCTCCCACCAAATTACCACCATTAAGAATAATCATTAGCTGCATATTGGTAGTGCTTGGAGTTAAGGCCACCAACTGCCCAATGAACTCGCAAGTGTAGATAGTGTGCTACATAAGGGCAAGTTTTTTACTAACACCACAAGGGTCTCTAGCCCATGAGTAGAGTTCGATAGCAATCCTTGCTATAAGTGTGATTTGAATGTATGAGAGCTTTAAGGAGAAATGAAAGCTTTTAAAAATGGTCTGTTTTTCTCTGTATTTATTGCTCTACTTGGGCCTCTCAGGCATTATTTGGCTTTTCTGTTTTCAGACCAATGATGAATACTGCTCTAAGATCTTAAAAGGGGGTACTAGCCCAGGAAGTCCACACGCATGACATCTTCTCCCATGAAAACCCATGGGAGGTCATGCCTGATCTCTATTTTTACAGAGACCTTGAAGAGATTGAAAAGCAAGAGAGGCCACTGCCGAAAAGGCTGTGACCAAGAAGGAATAACAGGATTAAATAGACTGCTCCAGCTCCCAAGTTCACTGCTACTCACGCTAAGGACACAGACTAGTCTGAAAGCATGCAGGTGCCCTCTGTGCCTGTTCATCAGTTCCCCACTGAAGATCAGGGTGCTCACTGGAGACTGGTCTGCATCCCCCACTGCTCAGGCCATTAAATCTGTAGGAATGACCATTGAGCGGTCTTCAGCTGTTCTTTCACAGACTCTTAAATGAAATCAAAATAAGATTGACAGAAAAGAAACAGTTTCTAAAAGTGTGTCCATTAAAAAATAAAAAGAATAATCTTTAAACAAGAAACATCCTGGGCATAGTTAAAAATTAATGTGTAATTTGAGGAAGCCTACCTAGACATTAAGATATTGACTTAGATTAATTTATTAGTTATTTAGTGGCCTGAAGGGATGGTATTCTGGAGCTAAAAGTAAAGGCTTAAATTAATCTTGTCTTGGAGCAACAGTGAGGGTGAGGACAAAAAGGAAAAAGCATAATAAGGAGAGAGGAGTAGATAGATTGAGAGAGAAATTGGTGATGATCAGGGTAATGATGGTAGTTGGAAAAATAAGCACCATTAAAGAAGTAACAGAAACAGTTATCAAAAAGAAGGCAGATTTTGCTGGACAATAAATAGAGTCTAGACGGTCCTCCTTAGGAGTGTTTTGATTTGAGAAGATCTCTCAATCTGAAATTCCAACCCCAATAGACTGAAGGCCATTCACTTTTTTTTTTTAATGAATTTCTTTAGTTTTAGGCATTTCCTCATTTAAATTTACATACCTTGAGAAGGTGACTATTATGCCAAAATATTATATTGACCCTGAATTTCATTTTCTAAATTAACAATTTAAAAGAAATTTCATACATTATAACCAAACTGGTTAAGATTGTTTTGTATGCAAGGAACAGAAAGCTCCCCTTAAAATGAATAATATACTAAAGGGAACTTATCTACTTACCTAATGGAGAGACTCTGGGATCAGTTAGGATTTGAGCATGGTTTGGTCCAAATTTTCACAATGTTATCAGGGCTCTTTATCTCCTCTTCTGCAATTTTCTCAGCTCTGTCCACCAACATGGGTTAACTTTGTTCTCAGCTAGTCTTTTCTAATGCAAACAGTATAGCTGTTGGTAGGTCACAGTGCTACATGCTTCCTCATTCACATCCAGAGGGAGAAAATGTGTTTTTCCCCAATAATAGAAGTTTTGAGCTCCAACTTGATTGTACTAAATTGGGATATTTACACTTACCCTTGAGCCAATCATGTGTCAAAAGAAGTGATGTAACCTTAAATAACATAAATCTTAGAGCTCACTCTGTTACAGTGAGAAGAGGCCGAACATAGGGGAGACAACCACAATGTTCACTGTGGACTTTAATAGATGGAGAGAGAAGCCCAGAGCTGGGACATCGGCTAGGGTAGGCCTGGGCAGGTTGTTTTAGAGGTAAGTCCTGTTTTACTGGGTATTTTCTGAAGACAGTAGACATCTGGAAGGGTAGATGATGCCAGAAAAGAAGAGGACAGGCATGCAAACAATATATTCCACTATGGGACTCTTCCCTTTCCAGCAGTAAACTCATGGCATGAACACAATCTGCCACATTCTCAGCATAATGATCAGGGTGACTGCGCTGGATCATTGAAAAATCTGTGTCATCTACATCTACAGAGAAGTTTAACTGGCCAGTCCAGTCTAGATCCTTTCGGTACGGTTTGCTGATCCTCTGCACTAAGTGGAAGTAACCATCACCCTACTTTCCTAACTCCTCTCCAGAAGTGATCTCTTTTGTTCTCAGTATAGTTCTGCCTTCTAGTCTGAAATGAGCATATTCCTGTATCACACTGAAATTAGTTAAAACCAACTAGGTTGTCTTCTGTTATTTCAAAAGAACTTTACCCTTATATCTTCAATTATGAAGACTTGTAGTCAACCTAAACAGAGTTAGAGATTGAAAATATTTTGCTTTTAAACACTTCATTTGCCAGAATAAATGCTAAAAATGATTAATGTTAACTACTATTTTTAACTAAGTAGAACAAGTTAAAGCAGTGGCGTTAACCCCTAGCTGGACATCAGAATCACTTACGTGCCTTGACCTTTCCTGGAATGATTCTGATTTAATTAGTCCAGAGGGAAGCCTTGGCACAAACATTAAAAAATTTTTTTTGTATTGAGATATAATTCAACCATTATAAAATTCAACTATTTAAAATGATATTGAATATACTTACAGAGTTGGGGCATGCACATTTTTAATGCTCCCTAAGAGTTCTAATATTCAGATAGATAGGGTTGAGAACACTGAGCTAAAGCAAATTGTTAGACTTTGAGACAACCTAATGGTCAACTGAGCTCTAGGTTAAAAATTATTCAAAAAATATTCTAAATTCTGTGGTTTTTAAGAAATTAAGACAATTTTTTTTTATCTCAGCTTTAAGTTTGCAGCAAAATTTAGTGGCAAGTACAAAGCTTAAATTATGTTTCTTTAACAATTAAATTCTCTAATTCAATTTAATTTATTGGTATTCTAAGTCTGAGAAGAAAAAACAGAAAAGTCTTTAATAATGTTCATGCTTTCTTAGGGAAAAAATTCACAAAATGGTTATTCTCCTTGAAAGAGTTATTTTGTATTCATGTAAAATGTAAGATAAAATCAAAATATGGTTTTCTCTCTTTTTGAAAAATCTATTTACAACTTATTGATCAACACTTTCATAGCTCTCTTTTATTGGAGAAATAAAGCACTTAAACAAAATTCCAGTGATAAATAACTGAAAATATCCAATATTAATCTAATCCCTATGCATTCCTTTCTACCTTTGATATAAAAGATTGAAAAGTATTGCAGATATGTGCCTATATATATTTATCTTACAAAAGTGTTATTTACTTTGAAAAAAATATTGATCATCTCAGCTAAATTTAGTTTACAGAAAACGTCTATAACCAGAAAAGTTTTAATATGGAATATTTAGTATAAAGAGTTACCTAAACTATTATTGTTGTAGCTGCCAGCCCCTGATGGACACACGGACCACCAGAAACCAGTGAGTTACAGGAAACACACTCTTTATTCAGCCAGCTGGGTCTGCCAGGGGTACAGAGACCCCAAATTAAGCAGCCCTGAAATGTAGAGGTACAGGGTTTTTAGCCCTAACCCCATTCTTCATTCTGTCTGAACACAAAAGTCTATTTTTCTTCCACTTACTGTCAGCCCACAGGTCGGTTGAGCAAGCAGGGGTACAGAAGCAGAAAGCTTATTGTTAGAATGTTATAGGGTGGTGGAAGGTCACTGTCCTCCGGTGGAGATTGGAAGACTGAGAGACTGGGCTGTCTTGGAGATTCGGCTGCCGTATGTTTCAGGGTGCCCACAACTAAGACTTGCGCCCCTAGAGAAAGGGCACACAGGTGACGCCAAGGAGGGAGTTTCTGAACAAGGTTTAACCATTGATCAATTCAGGGAAACTGATCGGAATGTGCCGGGTCTCCTATGACAATCTTCCAAACATTCCTCACTAAACCCCTGTCAAAAGAATCCTCCAGAGACCAGTTTACATCAAAAGACAGCCACTCAACTTCACACAATGTCCTTAGTCTGCCTGGAGAATACTTTATGCCATAGTCAGCTCCATCTACAAACCCTTCTTTGAAATGTGAACTTGGGCCTCCCCTATGGCTTGCATGGAAAACACAAGACAGACACTTAGACAAGAACAATTACTGGGGTGTAGGTGGACCCAGAGAAGTCTGCCACCTACAACCCAGACAAGACCAAAGACAACAGACAGAACCTGATGACAGGGCACAGGAGGTGGCGTCCCGCGGCCTGGCCACAGTCTGGGAGATATGACTGCGTCCAGTCTCTCCATGGACCCCCAATGACCGGTCAACAGAAACAGAAAAGGACATTGAGGCCTTGAAGATTCCCGTCGGGACCAGGAACAAAGAGTGTGTCCTAAAGGTTGTGTCCTTGACGATCTCATTGACTCCGCCAGGGCATTCAAGGGCCCTGGAACATCTCAGGTTGGCCACCCCTTTGAATTCACAACAGGGACAGCAATTGTTTCAGAGGCCAGTCCAGTCATAGATCTCAGGGTCACTCCCTGAGATCTCACTGGGGCCTCCAAATGTTGTAGCCACCAGCCCCCGATAGATACACGGACCACCAGAAACTAGTGAGTTACAGGAAACACACTCTTTATTCAGCCAGCTGGGTCTGCCAGGGGTACAGAGACACCAAATTAAGCAGCCCTGAAATGTAGAGGTAAAGGGTTTTTAGCCCTAAACCCCATTCTTCATTCTGTCTGAACACAAAAGTCTGTTTTTCTTCCACTTACTGTCAGCCCACAGGTCAGTTGCGCAAGCGGGGGTACAGAGGCAGAAAGCTTATTGTTAGACTGTTATGTTCCCATGGGTGATAGCCTATGTTCCCGTGGGTGATAGCCAAGCAGTAATTTTCCAGCCAGCACATTATAAATAAAAACATGATCACACTAGTAGTTTTTGAACCATATTAAAGCAAATAGAAGTTTGTGTAGCCATCTGGTGAATGTAAACTGTGCAGTCAACTAAACAAGGTCCACTTTACAACCAAATACTATCTTTAGTGCTGGATGTAAAAAAGCAATAATATAAAAAGCAATGTAGAGCATAGTGGTTAGGAAAGAATCGTGGAGTCAGGAAAACCTGTTGGGGTGCCTCCACAAATTGTCACTGTGGTTTTAGGGAAGACATTCTCTCTAATCTTAATTTCCTCATTTCAAATATTGGGGAGAATTAATGGTACCTACTTCTTAAGGCAATTGTAAGTATTAAATGGGGGCAATATATGTAAAGTGCTTAGCTTATGACCTGGCACATAGTAAATACTTAACTAACATGAACTGACATGATAGTAATGACATAACATCATTGTTGAGTGTCCCTAGAGGGATAAAGAGACTCTATTATTGTTTCTCTAGTATTGCTTCTGAAATCTAGCATGAGAAAGCACAAGGAACCATAAGCAATTTAGTTTAACTTTGAGGATAAAGACGGTAGATAAGCCTAGATAGACAAGCAATAATGCTAGAAATGCATTTCAGATTAGTTGATAGAATTAAGGAGGAAAAAGGAATTAAAGAAAATAGGGTGGATAAGGTGCTGTGAGAGATCAGATTACATTAAGGAAATACTCCCTCCCTCCCCACATCTCTTCTTCATAGAAGAAATACCTCTCCACCCCGACTGGTGTTAGCTTTGACTCTATGACTTTCCTTGACCAGTGGAATGTGAGCAAAATGAGAATGTGCTCATTAGAGTTTAGGACTTTTATTTAACCACTTATATTTTATTTTATTATTAGTTTCAAGTATACAATACATTGGTTTGACATTTTTATACTTTATAAAATGATCCCCCTAACTGCTCTTTCCCTCCTCTGGCTCTTTACCTACCTGTTACATTAATATTAACTTCATTCCCTATGCCATGCTCCCCATCCCCGTGACCATCTATCAACACTAATTCGTATTTCTTTAACCTTTCACCCCTTTCTCCCAGCCCTCCCAATCCCCCTCTCCTCTGGCGATCACTGGATTGTCCTTTATATTTGTGTCTGTTTTTTATTAGTTTGTTCTTTTTGTTCCTTAGATTATGCATATAAGTAAAATCATATAGTATTTATCTTTCTCTGTCTAACTTATTTCACTCAGCATAATGACCTCTAGGTCCAACCATGTCATTGCAAAGGGTAGGATTTCATTTTTTTTAATGGCTGAGTAATAAATATTCCACCGTAGATATGAACCATAACTTTTTTATCCAATCATCTGTTGATGGGCATTTAGGTTGTTTCCATATCTTAGCTACTATGAATAGAGCTGCAGTGAACATTGGAGTGCACGGATCTTTATGAATTATTATTTTGGTTTTCTTTGGATAAATACCCAGGAATGCAATTGCTAGGTCAAAAGGCATATCCATTTTTAATTTTTTGAGAAACCTCCAGGCTGTTTTCCATAATGACTGTACCAATCTACAATCCCACCAACAATGTATGAGGGTTCCCTTTTCTCCACATCCTTGCCAACACTTGTTGTTTTTTGATTTACTGATGATAGACATTCTGCCAGGTGTGAGCTAATAGCTCATCATGGTTTTAATTTGCATTTCTCTGATGATTAGTGATCTTGAACATCTTTTCATATGTCTATTGGCCATCTGTATTTCCTCTTTGGAGAAATATCTGTTCAGGTCTTCTGTTGTTGGGTTGTATGAGTTTTTTATATAGTTTAGATATTAACTTCTTAACAGATGTATCATAAGCAAATATCTTCTCCCATTCAGTTGGTTGTCTTTTCATTTGTTGATGGTTTCCTCTGCATGCAAAAACTTTTTAGTTTGATGTAGTCCCATTTGTTTATTTTTCCTTTTGTTTTCCTTGCCTGAGGAGTAAGTTTCAAAAAGAAATTGCTAGTAGCAATATCAGAGAGATTACTGCCTACATTTTCTTCTAGAAGTTTTATGGTTTCAGTACTTACATTTAAGTCTTTAAGCCATTTTTTAGTTTATTTATGTATATGGTGTAAGAAGTTGGTCCAGCTTTTTTTTTTGGGGGGGTGCATCTGTCCATTTTCCCAGCACCATTTATTGAAGAGACTGTCTTTACCCCACTGTATATTCTTGCTTCCTTTGTCATATATTAAATGTGAGTATAAATGTTGATTTATTTCTAGGCCCTCCATTCTGCTACATTGATCAATGTATCTGTTTTTATACTAGTATCATGCTGTTTTTATTACTGTGTAGCCTTGCAGTATGGTTTATTATCAGGTAGTATGATACCTCCAACTTTGTTCTTATTTCTCAAGATTGCTGTGGCTATTCAGGGGATTTTATGATTGCATAAAAATTTTGGGATTATTTGTTCTAGCTCTTTGAAAAATGCCATTGGTATTTTGATAGAGATTGTATTGAATCTATAGATTGCTTTGGGTAGTATGGCCATTTTAATGATGTAGATTCTTTCTACCCATAAGTACAGTATATGCTTACATTTATTTGTATCTTCTTCAATTTCTTTTTTCAATGACATAATTTTCTGAGAAAGGTCTTTTACTTCCTTAGTTATTTTGATTCCTAGGTATTTTATTGTTTTCGATGCAATCACAATTGGGATTGTTTTCTTAATTTCTCTTTCTGAAAGTTCATCATTAGTGTATGAAAATGCCACTGACTTCTGAATATTAATTTTGTAGCCTTCTACTTTACTGATTTTATTGATCAGTTCTAACAGTTTTTTTGGTGGAATCTTTAGAGTTCTCTCTATATAATATCATGTCATCTGCAAATAATGAAAGTTTTACTTCTTCCTTTCCAATTCAGATACCTTTTATTTCTCTTTCTTGTCTTATTGCTGTGGCTAAGACTTCCAATACAATGTTGAAGAGGAATGGTGAAAGTGGGCATCCTTGTCTTGTTCTTGATCTTAAGGAAATGCTTTAGTCTTTCCCCATTGAGTACGATGTGAGCTGTAGGTTTGTCATATATAGCCTTTATTATGTTGAGGTATGTTCCCTGTATTCCCACTTTGCTGAGAGTTTTTATCATAAATGGATGCTAGATTTTGCTGAATGCTTTTTCTGCATCTATTGATATGATCACATGATTTTTACATTTCAATTTGTTAATGTGATGTATCACATTCATTGATTTGTGAATATTGTACCAACCTTGCATGCCAAGAATAAATACAATTTGATCATGGTGTATGATATTTTTAATGTATTGCTCAATTCAGTTTGCTAATATTTTGTTGAGGATTTTTGCATCAATGTTCATAAGAGATATATTGGCCTATAGTTTTTATTTTTGTAATGTCTTTGTCTGGTTTTGGAATCAATGTAAAAGTGGCCTCATAAAAGGAGTTAGAGAGTTTTCTCTCCTCTTGAATATTTTGGAATAGTTTGAGAAGAACAGGTGGTAAGTCATCTCTGAATATTTGATAAAATTCTCCTATGAAGCCAAATGGTCCAGGACTTTTGTTTTTTGGGAGCCAAATGGTCCAGGACTTTCGTTTCATTGGTGGTAATAAGTTGGTTCTGATTTTCTGTTTCTTCTTGAGTCAATCTGGGGAGATTACATGATTCTAGGAATATATCCATATTTTCCAGATTGTCCAATCTGTTGGTGTATAATTACTTATAGTATTTTCTTATGATCCTTAGTGTTTCTGTGGAGTCCATAGTTATTTCTTCTCTTTCATTTCTGATTTTATTTATTTTACCCCTCTCTCTCTTTTCCTTGATGAGACTGGTTAAGGGTCTGTCAATTTTGTTTATCTTTTCAAAGAACCAGCTCTTGGTTTTATTAATCTTTTGTATTGTTTTTCTAGACTCTCTTTTGTTTATTTCTGCTCTGATTTTTATTATTTCCTTCCTTCTATTCATTTTGGGCTTTGTTTGTTTTTTTTTCTAGTTCTCTTAATGGTAAGGTTAGATTGTTTATTTGAGCTTTTTATTGTTTTTTTTGAGATAGGCCTGTATTGCTATGAATTTCCCTCTTGGGACTTCTTTAGCTATGTCCCATAGATTTTGAGTCATTGTGTTTTCATTTTCCTTTGTCTCTAGGTATCTTTTGATCTCTTCTTTGATTTCATTGTTAACCCATTCATTGTTTAGTAGCATGTTATTTACCTTCCATGTGTTTGTGTATTTTCCAGTTTTTTCTTGTAGTTTATTTCCAACTTCATACCATTGTGATCGGAGAAGGTGACAGATATGATTTTAATCTTCTTAAATTTATTAAGACTTGTTTTGCATCCTAACATGTAGTCTATCCTGGAAATTGTTCCATGTGCACTTGAGAAGAATGTATATTTTGCTGCTTTGGGGTGAAATGTTCTGAAATTAATTATTAAATCCATCTGGTCTAGTGTGTCTTTTGGGTCCATTGTTTCATTGTTGGTTTTTTCATCTGGATAATCTGTCCATTAGTGTCAATGAGGTGTTAAAGTCTCTAGAGTTTAGAACTTAAAAAAATATCACTTACTCCTCTGGAAGATTCTTACCTCCCCCAATAGAAAACCAATAGTGTGAGAGAAACCTGCTACTGCATCTTCCTCTAGAATACCTCCAACAGATGTTTTTCCAGATTAATAGGTATGCAAGATCAAGTCATTCCACTGCTTTTCCACCTACCTTACTGGCAACACTATTTCATTCTTTGCTAAGTCTCAATTACTCACCTAATTTCTAAACACTAGAGGGTCCCAAGGCTCAGTCTTTAGACTTCTCTATGTTTGCTCACTTAACAAGCCCCTACAATCACATGACTTTAAATACTATTCGTAACCTAATACCTCCAGTCTGGACCTCCTCCCTAAACTCCAGCTTCATCCACAGAACTTTCTACTTGATAGCTCCATTGAATGACCAACAGACATCTCACAGTTAACATTTGGTCAAAAATAACTTCATGATTGTTCATGCCTAAACATGTTACACAAGCAGTCTTCCTTCTTTTAGATAATCTGCCCAACAGTTCAGATTAAAACTCTTGTGGTCATCTGTGACTCCTCTTTTTCTTTCACACTTCACACACAATTCATCAAACAAATACTGTTTGCTCTACTTTCAAAATATATCTGGAATACAACCACTGCCATCACCTCTTGTCTAAATTACAGTAATAATCTCTCCCTGGGTTTGCCCTTATCCTATAGTACATTATGGACATAGTAGCAGAGTGATCCCTTTACATAATAATCATGCCATTTCTCTGCTTAAAACCCTCTAATGTTTTGTTTGTTTGTTTGTTTGTTTTACTCAGAATAAACTTAAAGTTACTACAAAGGAAACAGGCCCTATACACTCTAACTTCCTGCTACTTCCATGATCCAATCTTGAACCCTGCCAAACCTGCCCAGTGGTAAAGAGCTAAACCGTCTAACTCCTTAAGTTAGGCCCCATTCCTGTGAGTCCATTTTACTAAAATCCTCTCAGAAGTTTAATCACTTCTTAATGTGTTTATAGCATCAACTTGGCATCTAGTTTCCTAGAGGATTCATTGATAGGAATTACAAACCACTTATTATTGTGTTGTTATTATAATGATGAACTTATACACAAGTATTTTCACTGTGGATGGCTGAGAATAAAAACACTTCCAAAATTCTTAGTTCACATTTTGCTTTAGAGCCAGGGTCCTTGAAAATGTTGATTGCTCCCATTTCTGTATGTTAATCTCTCCCAGTTGACAGCATGCAAGGTAGTGAAATACAGTCAAAATTGTAGAATAAAAATATTTTAATAATTTTCCTCTAAGGGTGGGCCCTTAACCTTGAACCAACTCTTGCGCACAGTCTTAGGTTGAACCTAGAAATATTAACTCTGAAAGGCGCAGAGTCCTAAACAATACTTACCACTTGTTTCCATCAGTATTCTATATGGACAGCAGAAACAGGGTTACTATGAAATTAATAAAACTTAAGCTTCAAGGCCCCTTTCTTGTATGGGCACTTCAAGCACTTGTTGCTGGTAGTTGTGGAGAGTTCCAGGTGGGAAAGGAAAGGCAGGTTGCAATCCGAAAGCATTTTTATGCAAACTTTTCTGATAAATTGCTTAAAGACACCTCCAAAAGAGAGCAACTAAGTCATTCTCATTTGAAAAATGTGGTACCGTATGTTGCAGTTGAATGACTCTGGATTAAAAAGTAGTACAAATCCCATTTTCAAGAAGATTATATGATTCATCATCCAGATACTCAAATCTTTATTACCTTAGCATTATCAGAAAGTATTTAGGGCCTAAATATTTTAATAAAGTTCTAAAGTGGTTCATAAGTGCTCTTTGGTTAAGCATTTCAAAAAGAGATTATTATTTATTCACTTATTAATAATACTATTATACAAAAGATTTGTATTCTTATTGATTACATCTTGTCTTCTGAAAAAGCTACCTAGTGGGTACTGTATGTTCCTTTAAAATTATTGCTGGCTGTAAAAGTGGGCACACGCATGCCAGGGTGTGCGTTAGGCAGCTTTTACAATGCTCCCCGGGTGTGCTAGACCTCTGGGGCATGGAGCCAAAAGTGAAGCTGCCATCATTCAACAGTATAAAATGCATACTGTGGTGTGTCATCGCAATTATTCCTTTTTATGGCTTTGAAAAAAAGGCTCCACCTTCCCTTCAGTAATTTTAAACATTAACTTCCAGCTTTCAGAAATACTCAAAATGGTTCAATTTCGTATTTTCAATAAACAAAATGTGATGCATTAGAAACTAACTCCTCCTCACCATGCAAACATTTTCATATACTACAAATTCTAACTTCAAAAAATGCACAAATTTGTGAGAAAAAAGTTGCGGAAGAACTTTTTAAGAGTGTGTATCTTCTGTTAAACTGGCAAAACAATATTTCCAAGGGTAGGATAAATATTTTTCTAAAAACTTAGGATTATCTTGGAATCTTTCTAAGACTTATATATTAATGGTTTTTATTTATAAAAAAAAATTTTTAAATGAATAAAGCGCTTAATTGTCAGACTCTTTTTAAAATGAAGCCATTACTTCTAACAAACTTAGCCTCTAATAGTTGAGGGAAAATAAAAGTAAATACATAAGAACATTAATATCATCAATCAGTTGTTTACTAAAACTTTAAAATTTACAAGTTAACACTCATTCTCAAATGTTTTTCAACCAAATTATAGAAACGTGCAACAAATTACATTTTGAATGAAAGGTACACACTGGAGTTGAAATTATAAAAGAAAGATGTGGTGACATTGATGGGAATCACAGAGTGATTGGAGTAGACGAATTCAGGTAGAGATGGGCTAGAACAGTTTTACAGAAATACTAATATTTCACAGAATTTTGATGGAGGAAAAGGATGTTATGTAAGAATGAGAGATGAATATAGTATTCCTAATAGAATTTGTTATGGAAAAATATAATTGAGCAAGAAAGAATAAGTTTTATACTGTCTTAAAATGGTGAAGGCTACTTAGAAATCATTTGATTCAAATCCCTATATAAAGAAATCTGCTGAGTGGTTTTCAATCATCTCTTTTGAGAGAATCCTTTAAAATAGTCATCCAGTCTTCTCTTGAACACATACTGTGAAAACAAACAAACAGACCTCATTATTTTGTGTGGTTTTCCCTTCTGCTGTTGAGCAACTGAATAGGTTGGTATTCTTAACGGGCTGAAACTTACTCTACTATAATTTATGCCCATCGGGCTTTTTTTTCTGTTCCATAAAATAATACAAAGTCTACTTTTCCAAGGATTTGAAGTCACCTATCAAACATTTCTGCATCCTTTCTTCCCCAATCTTCTCTTCGCTAGAGCAACAAAATCCCTTTTTGCTGAATAATTTTGCATTTGACATTGTGTTTAGACCCTTACTGTACTCTTTGTATGCATCTTGCATTTATCAGTGTCCTTTTTTAAAGAGGAGTGCCTAGAATTAGTCATAATTCTGCATAGTACAAGGGAGTTTTACTTTTGTTGACTTTATTGACCTAAGTAATATGCTATTAGAGTAGTCAACATTTACATTGGCTTTCCTAAGATCTTAGTTATATTATTGACTCAAATTGATCTTTCAGTCAGATAAAATGGTCAGGGCATTTTTAAGAAGTAATTTGTATGGTTAAGTTAGGTCTTCTATGTCTTATTCATGTGTAATTTTTTAAGTATAGTATAAGACTTTACATTTAAGTCCATTGCATTGCATTTATTTATTTAAGCCTTTCATTGCAGCCTATAAATATTTTTATTTAGTCATCAATAGACTAGCCAGACCACCAAGATTTATGTCACTTGTAAATATGACAGGCCTGTCTTTCATGTAATCAGATATGTGCATACATGGAGCATGGAATTTAGGGACAAACAGATGTGTTTTTCCTTCTGGATTTTCTAATTACTATCTATGACTTTTGGAAGGTCACTTAACCTCTCTGAGCCTCCATAAAATGAGAAAAGTAATGCTTTCTTTTCATGGAGTTGTAGATTTAGATGCAATATTGTATATAAAGTGCTTAGGACAGTGCTTGGTATGTAATTTATATATTTTATGTTTCATTATCTCCTGTAAGAGTAGGGTAGAGGAAGAAGCAAGAGTAGTAATAGTAAAAGAAGCAAATGTGTTTATCTGGCAAAATAAGAAAATTCAGAAACACTTGAAAATAAAAGCAGAGGGTATTGACTAGTATTGACTGTTGACATATGTTAAGGTTCATTGGCAGCCATTTTATTTTTATGAATCAGTAATTAAAACTACTGGGTTTTGAGTTTAATAACAGGATCAAAACCATATTTGAAATTAATTACTGCTTTATTTTATTGATAAGAAGTGAGGCCAGAGGCCAGACAGGCTATCTTCCTAAACTTTGATAAAATTTTAACTACCTAACAATATTGAGGATGGAGTGCAGATTTGAACACACAGTATGATTTTCCTCAAGTCTGCATCATCTAGAAGTGGTATTGGACCTTAGATATCACAACCCAGAAAGCCTGGCATTGACAAGAAGAAGAAAATAATCATCAATGCCAAGTTCAGCACCAAGGAAGAAGTTGGGGGTTTAACTCTCTCCTTCTAAGTATATAATAGTAGTGAGCATTTACGGAGCACTTACTGGGTGCCATCATTTTAACAACTTCATGGTATAATCTCTCATAATCCTCATTACAATCTTCTGAAGTATGTTCTACCAAATTTCTCCCATTTCACGGATGAGATTATTGAAACGCTGAGAGGTTACAAAGCTTGCCTGAAGTCATGTAGCTGACAAGTGATGGAGCCAGAATTTGAACTAAACAGTCTCATTTAGAGTCTATACTTTTATCTACTAAAATGAAGTCACTTCTAGTCAAAATTTACTGTTTTCTAAGGGTAAGCAATCTTTAGTGCATCCAAGATCATTTTGGGAATAACACAAAGAGTGAAAAAAATTAATAAACAAATAAGCAACTGACAAAACCTTATAAATCATTCACAGGACTGATGTTGTTGAGGACATTATTACATCCCTCAGCGCCCCCAATGTAAAGCTCCATATGAGAATTTTTTTCTAAAATGTAGACTAGAGTTTTGCTTCTCTTAAGAAACTGTTAATTTGTGGAAGAAAAAAGATACCCCAAAAAGGTATCATTTGAATTAAAAGAGATCATATTAATTAAAATAAGATAAATTAGGCCATTTTAAGAGGCATTATAATGTAGTAGAAGAACATCGATTTGGAGACAGAGACCTGGCTAAAAGGTCTCTGGCAAATTTAATCTCTCTGGACCTCAGTTTTCTCTTCTATAAAATAGTAATAACAATATTAGCCTTAACTAAGTTATAGCATTATTGTAAAAATTAAATGAGATAATATATGTAAAAATACTTTGTAAACTGTAAACTACTCTATTTTAGTTATATTGTCTTATAATCAAACTGAAATTTTTTATTACATGTAAGATAATTTATTTGAGGAAGAAATCTTAATTCTTCTCCAGAATTTTATGTTGTTTAAAAATAATATAAACCTACTCATCTTTAAAGAATTTAAATTAAATCTTTCTTTACGAGAACCATGAGTTGTAGTTCCATTGTACACTGGAGGGAAATAGAAGACTGTGACAAGGAAAGAGAAAATAAGTTGTTAAGGTCTATAAGGGATAACAAGGCCATATGCAAATCATTTTCAAACCTGGAGCTCTAAGCTGCCTGGGTCTTTACTGCAAAGCAAAACTACACCATTGCCGTAACAACTCAACTCACTGTCTTTTTTCTGCTGTTTCTCAAAATCTCTACCCTGAACCTACCCTAAAATGTAAGGATTGAAATAAAGAAAAGGAAGCTACATTTGTTGTTCGATAAAGATCAATATTAAGAGTGAGAGATATTAATTGGAAACAGCATCACCATTGATTTAGACCCCAAGTCACATTCATTGTGTATGCATCTATTGCTGATCCATGGGAGAGAGAGAGTAGAGAATTTAGTTTCCTCTTCTTTAACTGAGTGTTGCTCAGTTTTTCTGCCAGTGTTGTAAGAACATTACTAAAAGACACAAAAGCTCACGGAAGTGTCAAACAGCAGGGGTGAGAGGCTGAGCTTTCCCTCATCCATGAAAGAGTCAATTAAAGAACAAAGACAACTCTTGGATTTTAAGATCACCAGTCCAAGTAGTTCCAGAATTCACATGTGTATTTCAAATTCAGTCTTCTTATATTTCTTCTTTATCTCAAGAAAATGTAATTATGTGGTGTTTTTGTGCTTTTAAGAGCACAATTATAAAAAGCATTCAGCCTTTTCTTATATTTTGTAACCACGTGTGCTTCTGTTTAATCTTGTCCCCATAGGAACTATCCTGAGATAAACAACAACCAGCATCAGGAAAACTTTAGAAGAGATCCCTCCGGTGCTTAACCATCATTTCAATATCCTGAATTTTAAATATTCTATGCATTTTCTTTCTTTCTGATAATGATTTCTTATGTGCTCAGGCACAGAGGGAGCTGAGAAGGAAGGGAGGATAGGAACAAAGCATAGCCTCAGTCAAAAGCTCTTTCATTCTTGGTTAGATTAGGGATGACTTAGACTTCTTATGTAAAGTGCACGCTGCGGTAAACTAATCTTCGTTTCTGCAATTTAGATAAGATTATTTCAATAGACGTCAGTTTCAGTATTGCATTTGCTCTTTCTTGTACTGATATTCTTTTTGGCCAATGATCTATGTGACTGTCATTTGACATAAATTTACCATATCTGAGTTCTATCTTGTGGGTTTGTGCCAGGAGCAAAACATTATTTGTGTTTGTATCAGTAGATGAACTTTAAAGGTGTGTCTGTTGACTTTTTCAAAGATCAACAAAGTGCAGCAATATTCCTTGAGTTAGTTCACAAAATCCTAACTGGACACATGTGACGTGTGCAAACTGTCTTGAAAGACATACATTTTTGTTAATTTTATATTCATATCTATTTTCTTAAATTTATATAATTAATTTTAAACAATATAATTTACTGGACTATCATCATATGTCAAAATAGTGTGACCCAATATTTAAGTTGCTACAAAGATAAATTCCATTTTAATTTAAAAGATATGTCAGAAATGATATATTTTTATATTACATAGGCCAAGATTACTTTATATACTATTTATTTCATCATATATATTTTATATGTGATGTATATATAATAATATTTATTATACCTGAAGCAGAAAACATGCATATCATTTAAATAAGTATTTATAAAAATCTGACTAAAAGAAAGCTTTCAAAACAAAGAATTAGTAACAAAAACAGGTTTTACTGAGATCTTAGCGAGTCAATAAAGCCCAACATAAAATATTACCTATTAATAGAACCAAGTCCCTACCTATAATAGAGTTCAGGAGTGAACCTGGGATTCCTCCTAGGTTTAATTACAAAGACAGAAATGACTAGAGTGTAATGAATGTAAATTAAAACCCAAATATTGAGATTAAAAATGGAGGCTACTAATATTCCTAGGCAGATCTGATTTAAAAGATATAAAACTTAAGTGAAAAATTAATGACAATGTAAATAGAATGTCTCCTGTGTTGTAAAGAATCTACAATTTAGTGTTTAAAACCATATGCTGCAATAGTAGTTGCTCATGGCTTTACTGAAATTATGTGTATGTGAATCTGAGATAGAGTGTTTGGGAGTGCATATAATTCTTTTTTATCTGCCAAAGCAATAACTAAAAGCAAGAAAACTGTCATCATAAAATTGAATTCTCATGAAAGGGTCTTTTTAAAATAACCTATTTTTAAAAGTTAAAGTTAGGCAATAGCCTGATTATATTAATAGAGGCATCAGAAGAAGAAAATAATTTAAGAATCTTTCTACCTATGTTCTAGATCTCATCTCAGTTTTTCAGAAAACGTGATCCACCCATTATTACCTCTTCCCTCAAATTTCACATCTAAAAACTAAACAAAGAGATGAAAAACCCTTCCACATTCTCATTCTCTATATACTAACCTGGTTTTCATCCACATCTTAAGTCTTAATATTTATAACTTTTCTGCACCTCTACTTCACTTCTCAAACCAATGCAATTTGACTTTTACCTTATGACTGCACAGAAAGTTCACTCAAAGGTCAAGGTAACCTACTAAAAGAGGAAGTTAATGGATACTGTTAATCCTTAAATTCCTTGACTTCCCAACAGCTATTGGAACTCTCTCTTTCTAGGTTTCCATGTCACCAATACTCTCCTTGGTTTTCTTCATCTACTGCAGCAACATTTTTATTCCTCTGATAATCTTCTCATCACATACAATCAATCCATTCTTCCTGGGCAACCTCATTAATATCAGTGACTTTATTTATCATCCAGATGCTAATGATTCCCACTTCTGTAATTCCACCTTAAACTCTAGGCTTCAGAGTTATAACACTTTCCTACTAATTTCAGGACTTCTTCATGTGAATGATATGGACTTCTCTAAGTTGAACTCATCCAAATTCATTGCTTGTCCTCAGTTTCCTTCAAAGTTTTTTGATTTCTGTTCCCAATCTCTGTTAATGGTTCACCTCATTACAATGTCTTAAGTCAGAAAATTGTAAATGATCCTTGATTCTCTTCTCTCTCTAAAATTATTATTCATTATTTTGCCAAAATCTCAGTAATTCTATTACCCATCTAGCCTTGACTTGTCCAGCACCATTATCATACCACAGTCTATACTATTAGTATTTATTGTAAGGAAAATTGCTATAGCCACTGAACTGGCCCATTTTCTCTTTCTCTTCATACTCCTGTCTATCCCTACATAATGATAGTAATTTTCATAAAAAAAAAAAAAGTGGACAAACCGGTTTCAAGCTCTCCTGCCACAAAACCTACAAGGGTACAAGGGGACATCCAATTTGTCTTCTGGTCACATAAACGCTTTATAATCAATTAGATGCTTGCCTTTCTGGCCTCATTTTTTTTTTTTTTAATCTCTCCATGTTTTCATTCTATTCTTTTACCACTCTAAAATATTCTCCATTCTCTAAATGACCACTAGCAGCTCTGGATTATAATGCTTTTAATTACAATCTCAGAGAAAAGAAGATCCTTCTTTCTCATTTTCTCAGCAACGTCCTGGAGAAGTTCAAAGTGGCTCTCCTTGTGTCACTTGATTGTTGAACTAATCCCCATGGCCAAGGGAATGCACTGCTCTCATTAGACAGGCTGGATCATGTACCCACCTTTGTGGAGAGAGTCTGTTCCACCAAAACTTCATGGACTAGCTCCCTCACAAGGAAGAGGAGTCCTGTTACCAGAAGCATGGGAAGAAAATGGCTGCAGTGGTACTACCATAAAAGGATGGATGGAGAGGCCGCAGCAGGTACCTTCTGGAAGCACAGGATAGCTTCTTAGCTCTGCATCACCATTCATTCTCCCTTTCACCTAAATGGGCATTCAACTACGAATAGGGAGCAAATTCCAATCTTAATAAATTATTTTCTCTCTGAAAATCAGCATTTTCGCCTAAGGAATATCATGGTGAATAAAACTATATTGCAAAATTCTGTCTTTAATTTTAGATGTTTTTTTCTCAGACTCATTTTTTTCCATGCTTTAGGTGGAAGTGGAGTGCATTTCAGATTCAGGTGGAAATCAGTCACAATCGGCTTCAGTCTTCCCTTTCCCTTTCCCTTCTCTTCTTTAACTTTCTATCCCTTCTCCACTACCATCCCTTTATTCCAGTTCCCCCTAAAAAAAAAGAATAAGAAAAGAGTTAAATCAAATGGTATTTAGATATAGATTAAACAAATATTATTGAGTACTTATCACGTACCATATACGAAATCTCAAAATATGAATCGTGTATTACAGTTGGACCACAGATGTTGTCCAGGCGATGTACTAGCTTATCAGACCAGGAAAAGAAAAAGAGTTCTGAGATGTGCTTTGGCAGCTCAGAAGTGCAAAACAGTTGTTCATGATATTCAGAGAAATAAAAGGTGTTTGGGTTTGGGTTTATTTAAAATCTGCGTCCATGTGAACAACACACAGCTTATGTGACTTGTTCCTCCTTTTGTCTTGCCCCTGCCTTACTGTGCTCTCCATTCCTCTTTATTCTTTTCCTTCTCCCCCACCACCCTGAGCCCTTTTCAATTTCATGGGAAAGCAAAATAGCATAGTCTACCCTTGATTTTCTTATAATTGTTAAAGCTTTCTTTCCAACTCTTTAAAACCTTCTTGTGGACCCTTCTTTAATTATAGAGAAATATCCCTATTTCCTTGAATATTTTTGCAGAACAACTTGAATGGAATATAATGGCATCGAGGACATCTTTTACACTGCATCTTTCTCTAGCGGAAGAAACTTGTTTTCTCATCTCCCATGAGCAAAAGGACCAGGAAGTATTTTTCCTTCTCCTGATTTGCCATTGCCCATATCATAGCATTACTGTATCATCCTTATGCAGTAAGGTTGATAATACATAGTGGTTGAAATAAAAAGCTCTGAAGCCAGACTGCCTGAGTTGAAATCCTAACACTGGCACTTACTAGCTATGTAGTAACTTCAAGCAAATGATAGTCAAGACTTATACATCTATGTTAATAACTCACGCAAACACTCAGTTAATGCCTGGATCTCCACAATTTCAATGCTTAATTTCCATTTATTCCCAGTATTAATCCTGAATCTTGTCAACTCTGCTTCTTCTCAAAAAATTTAAACTCCGAATACCCAACTTTTATGTCTTTATACTTACTACCTGCTCTTATACAATGAAACACCTTTGTTCTTACCATTTTCTCTATTCTTTCAGTCCCTTCCTAGCCTGTTATCCATTCCTGCATGATTTGAAACTTTTGTTTGGTCGTTAAAAACTTGTTCCACTAATCACATTGATCTTCTGGGAATTTTTCAAGAAGATAAAACTTCAGTTATAATATTAACCCTATTTTGCATTCATTTATTTTTTTCCCAAGCTTGTACTTCATCCCAAGGACTATAAACTTAAATCAGTGGAAGAGCCGAAATGGTATTTCTAGTGGAAAGGAAGTAAAACTGGGAAAAGAAATCCTTTCCCATCAATTATTTATTCAGTAAACAGTAAGGGAGTATAAAAGCTGCCAGGACCACTTTAGTAACAGATTAAGCAGTAAGGAAATAAAGAATTAGAAAATTAAAAATCAAAAAATGGGTGTCATTTATAACCATCACAGACTCAATTTAAATAAAAAGTCAGTGAATTATTAATTGGTGTCATTATGTTAATTGTACCAATATTTGACAACAGAAGGTGAGATGAATCATAGAAATTTTTAGAAAAATAAAAGTTAAATAACACTTGTGGCACATTTATTGCATTTGGACTCAATAGTCTCATTATCAAAGAAATTATTCTAAGGTACTATTTTAAGTGCTCTTTTAAAGACTAGGCATGTAGTCTAAAAAAATACTATATTATTATTTTAGTTAAAAGTGAAAAGTTTCAAAAGGAAGCTTTTTTTTAGCTCTCCTGTTCTGTGTTCATCAGAATAGAAATCATGATCTTTGCTCTGAATTCTATATCACTAAATGGTATTTTTAAAATATTTTTAAGTGTAGCTCTATACAATGGTGCAGACAAGATCAATATTTTTGATCAAGTTTTTCATGTTAGTGAGTTTCATGATCACAGCTATATAAGGTTGTATGTGGTATATATTGATATATATGTAATTTTAGCTAGCTCATTTTTCATGAAGTTGGATGAGAAAAGTTTCCTGTGAATTCTCAGTAGCTATGAGCTTCTTTTATCAAGGTTATGACAACAACCATAGTTTAATACAATCTTGTTTACATATAATTTTTGATATGTATAAGAATATGGGGCTAGATCTATAAAATATGTTTGTTTTTAACCTCTGTTGGGGTGAAATGACATCAGAAAACTTGGGTCAAGCCTGATCTTCCAGTGTCATATTGTTCCTAAACAGATTGCTGCTTCAAAGTATGGGTCCTCATCTACTTTTTCTTCCACCAAATTGCACTACATGTTGCAAGAAAGTTGGCACAACCATATTCAGATCCTTGTCTCTAATGGTCACTTCTGAAGTTTAAGAATTATAGTAAAAATCTGCCTTCACAGAAAATGTTAATAAGTGTATTGATTATCCAGATAATTATTTTGAGAATTTATTTTAGTAATAGAAACCTAGTCATTGTACTAATAATAAAACTACCCTCTAAATAAGACCATTATTTCTCTAATGTTCCCATTTTTGGGTGTATTGAAGATGTAATTCAGCTCTATTGTATGAATATGGACTAAAGCATTTCTATTAATTGTATGCTATTAAACAAGTTCTCTGTGACTCACTTTTCCATCTAAAAAGTAGGACGTTGTGCATGTTTTTCATGGACCTACAATTAGGGTAATAAGAACTGATATTTGTAAACCCAAATGCTGAAGAAGAATTTGTAATATAAGTTGGAGGTTTGTTATTTATCACACAAAATTGACAAAATGTCCTACCTATTCCAAGCTGGTTATGTGAAAGCTAAAAAAACTTCAAAATCTATAAACAAATTGTAGAAATTTTACTTGACAATCATATAGCTATTAGTGCTGATTTAAAACATAAAGATAATATAAACTATAGATTTAAATTCTGGATCAGATCAATAAAATTTCTTGAGCTCTAAAAATTTACTGAGCACCTACTATGTCCAAGGGAAGCATTGTTCTGGGCTGTCCTTCAGTAACTTACATTCTAGTTGAATAATGAGAATATTGAATGCTTTAAGGGAATAGAAATCATTTGAGCAAGCCATAAAGAAAGAAAAAACTTCCTGTTGGCTGTCACGAAAAGGAACATAAAATAATGCCTATCATAAATGGTACTGGATATGAGTTAGAATTATCTTTAAGTGTTTAAATCTTGGAAGTTGGGGTTATGTTTTTAAGTACCCCCCCCCACCTTGCAGAAGTTAGAGACACTAACCAGAAACATTCAGCTAATAGATTCAGTGATGAGAGATTACATTCTACTTAACATATTTTCAAATGACATTTAAAATGACTATCCTGCCAACCTTGCTGAATATTAAGGTAATTGAAAACTGTTCAAAAGATAAAAGAAAAAAAAAAGAAGAAAAAAACATTCTCCTTTTCCACTTACTTAACTGGAGATTTAGATTTCACTTGAATGATTGCACACTGGCATACTGTCATAATGTACAAATGTTGACAAATAAATGAGGGTAAAAACCCACACAATAACAATAAAATAATGAAATCTATTTTTTTCATTCAGTTGTAATTCTGGCATTGTTGCTTATTTGATTCTTGGAAACTACAGCAAGATTTATGACTACCAAGCAATTTACATGGCTCTTGAAATTAACCTGAACTTTTTCATTACTCTCAGATGTAATTATTCTCTTAAAACCAACTATAAAACAGCTATTTTTATTTTGAGATTGAAATTGGGCTGTAGATAAATGTATGTGAATCTCTAGTGTTGATACAGGTAAATCTTATCCTTGGCCTTCAAATGGTGAATTTTGAGTAAATTACAATAAATAGCACAAATTAAATCTTATAATAGTTTCCTGGTGAAATATTTCAATACGTATATAGCTCAGCTGTGTTATACTGCTTGTTTACACTAATAAAACTCACACTTGCTAAAGAATAATAATCATATTATCTATTGATATTTCTAGTCACCATGCTTTCTCCTTTTGCCTCTCTCTTCTTCCATCTCTTTAAAGACTGTTTTAGAGCAATAAAAGTGTTATACTAAGAATGAGAGTCCCAGATATTGTTCTGGGCTTTTACAACTAAATAGCTCTTGCTTAGATTACCAAGAGGGTTGGGTTGTGGTCAAATCATGTATAGTCAATTCACTTAATATTTTTCTTCCTTGATATTGATTAGTTTCTATCTACTGAAAGCAAAGCAGAAACTTGCTTATATTTTTGGCTATTTGGAATCTTCACTAAGAAAGTTTCGCAATAACTTAGTTTTACTTAAACTGTATGTGCTATAATATTGGAGTGGAGGAACACTTTTAACCATAAAGAAATTTCAGGAATGACTTTATGATCTGACAGTAACATAAATGAGTACATTTTGAAAAAAAAATGGAATTGTCTTAATTGTAAAGAGAGTCAATGTATTTTCTTTAAAGTTTCTGATGAGGTATGCCTCCCTGGTTTCATTAGAAAGGGGAGTGGGAATCAAAGGAGGTTGACAGTTGGTTGATGTGTATGTCTAGCTACTAAATCATTGCATTCATGCAAAGACCTCCTATGTGCTCCCATTAAATCCCATTCAGTTCATGTGGTAATATATGTACTGTAGCCTATGCCTGTATTATCATTGGTTTTTATTCTCCCCGTTAAATTCTCACAAACTCACATAGTCTTACAGGCTTTCTTTTAAAGTTGTATGTTTAATAAAGATAGCTCTCAAAAAACAAATGTTGAGAAAAAAAAGAAAACTGTAGAAATATATTTACAGTGTTTTGTCATACTATACATACATCTGTATTTACATAAAATTATATTTTAAAATACAGACCAAGCTCATGATAACAGTTGACTCTGTGGAAGATTCAAAGGTAGTAGGACTGAGGCTACTGACCAAAGAGGAGTTCAACATAATCTGTAAAGTTTTGTTTTGTTTTGTTTTGTTTTGTTTTGTTTTGTTTTTAAAGGCATGAAATTTCTATCGATTTGTAAAGGGGCTGGAGTATTACAGTATCCTTTGAATTTCTCTGTATTCCTTGAAATATAATGAATAAGCAGTAGTGATAGAGTAGTGGTTAAGTATACAAGATCTTGAAACAGATTGCTTGTATTTAAATCTACCACTTACTACATGACCAGAGGCAAGTCACTGCCTTCCAGTGCCTCAGTTTTTTAATCTGTAAAATGATGTTAAATATAAATAATACCTACAATATTAGCTTGTCATGAGAATTAAATGAATTAATACATGAAAAGTGTTTAGAACAAGGCTTGTCACATAGCAAGTTTTCGAAAAATTATAACTAGTGATTTTTTTAATATCTCAAGTTTTCTACAGCATTGTGTAGGTCTTTCTCAAAAGAACTTTTATGAAATAGACTTATTGCTGGATAAATATTAAAGCAATGTGTATATAAAACAATTATAAACACATTTAATGAAGCTACAGAACTGGAACTTCAGTAAAATATTTCCGTATTTCATTCAAAGTATTAGGAGGCCACTTGCTTCCAACTCACAATTCTACTCCTCTGTGACCCTCAGTAATTCAACTGTCTGCTCTCTCTCTCTCTCTCTCTCTCTCTCTCTCTCTCTCTCTCTCTCTCTCTCTCTCTCTCTCTCTCTTTACATCTTTCTTTTTGGTTCTGAATCTACATAGTACGGCCCAAATAGTTTTGAGCACAAACACAGCAAGTATGCATTTCTTCTTTTGGAGACAGTAGCTTTAGTATTAACTGAAAGGCAGGGTGGATAATGTGACACCCGCTTTACTTTCAGCAGACTTGTTAATATCAGCTCTGAATTTTTCATGATGGCTTCAGTAACCTGTAGCCTAGAGCTGAAGCTCTGGGGGTTTCCACCACAAAGAGGTGGATCAGCTGAGCTCTCACTTCCCATCTGGCACTGGGTGACAGGGACAGTCAGGGGGGCTGCAGGAAACCTGAAGAAGAAGAAAGCTGATGTGGGACACTCATTGTAGTGAATAAAAGGCTAAACATGCGCTGTTGTATGGCTGTATCTCTGAGACACTTGTTTATCACTGGTTCAGAATATACTTAGCCAATGTGTCTAACGTTAGAGTCACGAGAACAGCTGCCGCTCGTGTAAGTAATACCCTATACACAGTGGCATCCTGATTTGCCAAACCAGATTCAGGACCTCTCGACAGTGAATGTTTTATGCTGCCTGGCATGCTTCTTATTTACCCACACAGGCAGGCATACACGTGCAAGCACACACGCAGACACACATGATCGCGATTCGGAGTTGTTTGAAATTGTAAACCATTTTAGCTAAGTCCCAAAGAAAGGTAAGTGATCTCAAAGTTTTCACAAAAGCTAAAGTATTTTATGTCTGAAAGTCAAAAACTGAATGTTACGTGGGAGGAGTGGCATGCTCAAATATATTCAAAAGTCAAAAATGGTAAAAAAAAAAAAAAAAAAAGACAAAATTTAAGCATTTCCCTTTCCTGAGTCTTATGATTCTATCATTTTTTTTACTGAGATATGTAGTTTCCCTCTTATTTATAGGAAGTTGGATCACTACATTCTTAGTGTTGTTTTTAATAACTGTAACAATTGAGACTTGCTTTATACACACCCAAGCTACAATTCTTAGAATGCAGGAATATTAACAAGTATGCCAGGAGGAAAGTGTTCTCTTAATTGCAGTATTTTCTAGTCACGCCCTTTGTTTCTGTTCTATCAAGAAGTTAAGTAAATAATGTCTGGTTTGTACTTGGAAAAAAAATAATTTTGTAGGGTTATTATACTCCTGCCCTGAATGAGAAACAATGAAAAAGAGTAAATATATACATTGCTGCTATGATTTTTTTTAAAAATTCTTCATCAATAGAAAGAACCAGATCAACTTTCAGAACTAATTCTAACTTTCATTTTCTTCTTATTTGTCTCACTATTTTCATTCTGCCCCTCCGATATTTCTCTAACTTTGAAATGCATTTCATTGTTGCTTTTTTGATGTGTAAGGGATGTCAGCTTTAAAACGCACATTAACATTCTTATTTTTTAAAAGATCTAACTGAAGGTTGACTTTCAATATAAAAATTGTATTAAAATAGTATATCAAAGAGTATGTTTACAGAAAAGTAATAGTAACCAAAGAGTCATACAGATGTATTACAACAAAATAGTTAAAATATTAAACAATTTACTTTAACTACAATCATGATCTCAATACTCTTGGATGATATTCTCCAACTGTAGAGTGACTTGGGTGAAACCTACATAAGAGTGCCCTCCTGTTTACTTGTACATAGACCAGTATGTTCCTAATCTTGCAAAAGGATTAGGATTGATAATTCTATAAATTGAAGAGTTTTCACTCTGTTTTTAAAATTATTTTACTACAAAAAATAATAAAAGTTTTAATCATTAAAACTAACCTATGTTTTGTACAGCAAATGCAGAATTGAAGATTATAATTTTAGCTCTTAAACAAAAATTAGACTTTCTTGGTCATTATCCCTTCATGTTTGTTTATCTTTGCTAAATAACAAATTACTTCCAAATTTAGTGGCTTAAGACAGCCAGTTTATTTTGCTCATGGTTTTGTGGGTCAGAAATTCTCTAAGGGTTGGCTGGTCAGTTCTCATCTGGGGTCTCTCATTGGGTTGCAATCAGATATAGGTGGGACTGCAGTTATCAAGGTTCACCTGGGCTGGACATCTAAGATGGCTCTCTCTCATGGCTGGCACTTGATGTTGGTATCAACTGGGATCTCAGTTGCATTGTCAACCAGAATGCCTATGCAAGGTCTCCTGAGCACAGCCTCGGCTTCCTCACAGCAAGGAGGCCTCAGGATAGTTGGACTTCTTACATGGCAGCTCACAGTTCTAAGCATAAGTGTGTTCCAGTGACAAAGGTAAAGGTTGCCTTGGAATTCACACAATGCCTCTTTGGCTGAATTGCTTTGGTTGTAAGAGAGTCTTAAGGCCAGCCCAGATTAAAGGGGAGGAGATAGAGGGACCACTTCTTAATGGGAAGAGTGTAAAAGATTTGTGGGCATATGTTAAAAATACTACACTACCCTCTGTATGATGTAGTACACAGATCATTTAAGCAACAATATGGAGATCCTAGCTTTGTGCCATGAGCTTTATTTATCGATAGGATATCATTTTAGTCAGAGCTCAAATCACCTCAAATACCACGTAGTAGCTGTGATATGTTGCATTTTCCAAAAATGACCATAACAATATTTCTGGTCTTACCTGCTCTTTCAGAATCTTGCCATTCCTCATCAGGAGATAGAATCTCTTTCTCCTTGCCTTGAAATCAGACATGTTTTTGTGATGGCTTTGAGAAATAGAATGTGGCAAAAGTGACACTGTGTGATTTCCAAGGTGGTTCACAAAAGGTGATATGGTTTCTACCCGAGCTTCTCTCTTGAGAATGCTCACCCTTGGAACCTATTCACCATATGGTGAGCAAGCCCAAACCATCTGTGTGGGCATGTCAAGGTATTCCAGCTGAATATTTCAGCTGAGGTCTCAGTCCACAGGCAACATCAACTGCAAGACTTGATATGACTTCAGCCCCAGCATTTGAGCCACTCTACATGATGTAGAGACAAGCTATCTCTTTCAAGCCTTTCCCTAATTGAGATTTATAAGCAAATTAATGTTTGGGGATGATTTTTATACAGCAATAGATACATAGAATGAGTGACTAACCTCTAACCCAATAGGTAGTGTTGCATTTTAAACAACAAAAGAAATGTCTAATTTACAAATTAATCTTTTTTTAATCTCAATAATAAGGCAGAAAATGCATTTCAAGGATTTCTTCGTGTCAATAGAAATGAAGGCAGAAGGGAATGGCTATCAACTCATAGATCTCTAGTCTTCAATTACTGAAGAAGTCTAGTGTGGTGAATTTAGTAGTTTTGAAACTCTATGACATAAATAATAACTTTTTAAAGCAGATTAATAAGAAACATGATGTTACACACCCAGTTAACCTGAAAGTTTTTCTTTGAGAAAATGTATGTACAAGATGCATTTGATAAATATTTTTTGAATTTTTATTATGTCAGGCATTATTCTATGTGCAAGAATATAGCAGTGAACAAAACAGACATTAATCTTTTCATGGAGTTTATATTCTGGGAAATGAGTAGGTGATGAACAAATGATAAACAAATACATAAATGAAATTTATAAAACATCAGTTGGTAATAAATGGAGGAAAATTCCAGAGAAGGAAGATAGCAAGCATGGGGCTGAATGAAGGGAGATAATCACATACAAAACGGGCAGGAAAAACCTCACTGAGGTAATGAAATTTACACAAAAACATAAACGAGTCAGTAAAGAATTTCTGAGCAGAGGGAACAGAAAGTGCAGAGGCCCCAAAGCAGCAGTATGGTAGTATACTCTAGTAAAAGCAAGAAGGCCCGGTGTTGGAGCTTAAGAAAAGGAGGCCATAGTAAGAGTTAGGAAGTAGAGAGCTTGTATTTGAGCCTCCTAATCAATTATAGGAATTTACTCTGCATGAGACCTGAATCTTTTGGAAGGGTTTGAGCAAAAGAATGACATGGTATAACTTAGATATAAAAAGATTCTTTCTGACTACTGTGATGAGGTTATAGAGTGGAATAACCAGGTAAATGAAAATAGTTGCTTAAACAAAGATAATAATAATGAGAGAGTGGTAGAAGTGATTGAATCAGGATATATTTTGATGGTGAAAACCAACAGATTTACTGATGGATTAAGTTGGATTGGATCGGGTTGGATTGGATTGGATTGGATTGGATTGGATTGGATTGGATTGGATATGGGGTATGAGAGAAGGAAAGGAGTCAGGGATAACTCAAAACTTTTAAAGTGAGCTGCTAGAAGAATGAGGTGCTGTTTAACCAGAGGGTGAATACTGTGGGAGAAGAGGCTTTGCTGGGAAGATCAGGAATTCTTTTGACATGTTAAGTTTGAGATATCTACAAGACGTCCAGTTAAATAGTAATTATCACAGTCTGGAGGTTAGTAGAAACATGAAATTATCAATTTGGAAGTTTTCTGTGTTTAGACAGTTTGTCAGAGTAGAAAAGTTAATCAAGAAGTCTTAGGCTTTTTCTACGAGCTTATGTAAACAGTCATGAAGAGCAGACTGATACTAACCCTAGTCCATCATTTCATAGATTAGATATACCTGCAAAAAAAAAAAAAATTCCTTACCCCCATGGAGGATTAAGAGATAATACAACTGATTTATTAGTGCTGATTTATTCTTTGAATTGCTAACTCCACAGCATAACCTATTTACGAAATGGCATCTATATCTAGTTTTTTCTTTGCACAATTTAGTGTTGTGGAAAC
>CM053513.1:58537372-58573434 GCA_028627145.1 Eidolon dupreanum
GAGTGAGCCAATGAAGTTGTTCCTTAGAATATACTTAAAGATAGCACACTGCAATTGAAAATGCTATCAGTTTGGCCTGATGCTTAGATTACCTTCAATTTACACACACAAGTGCAAATGTTGCAATTTGAGACACATTTCTTAGACTCGACAGTGCAAATTAAATCAGATTATCTAAATGTAAATTATCTGAGGGCCCAATATACAGAAAATACAAGACTGAAAGTCCCATTATGGTAGAATTTCTGCACAGGAGTTCTGTATCAGCCAACATTTACAAAAGAGACTCTCAAAGTTTAAGAGCTGGGAATTGCCAAGGATGTCAGTCTCTTGACTGCTTTCCAACCAGTGAAAAAAGTACAAGTTGAAGGATAGTATTTTAAAACTCTACAGAGCTAAGAAATGATAATTTTTTAAAGAACCTTTATTGCTAATATATAGTCTCCTAGCTTTCTCATTGTGTTTGGAAAGTTTTTCAAGTATGAGTTGCTTAGACCTCAGGACTGGGGGGAGGGGAGAAGTGCTCATGGACAAGTCAAGGTCATCATTAACATTTAACACCCTGAGAGAAAGACTGAGATTCACCTATTCACCCTTCTCTCTCCATTTAGCCCCAGTGGAGCCTAAGAGGGCAATGAATTAAATTTATTTTAGACGGCCTGTGGTTTTTGCTAACATAAGTGACAGACTGGTGTTGGAAGCAGCTATGAAAGAGTATGCCAATCTGAACCTGCACTTCATCAACACAAGGGAAATGCATGAAAATCAAATACACATAAATTTAAAGCCCACAAGTTCATGGTAGTGTGACTGAAAAGTTTAAAGTTAAAATATTAATTTGTATACTCTTATCTGAAAGGTTTAAAATTTGAATTTGCAAAAATATTTGACATTTTGCTGTACCAAGTTCATAAGTAATACTTTAGAAAACAGTAAATATGTATCTGTTTATTTTGTCATGCATGAAGCACAAAGCTATGTTACAAGTCTATTAAATTATGGTATGGCTTTGTACAAAAGATGCCACAGCATTATAATAAAAGCCACCAGATGTCACTGTTACAGATTATATTCAAGCATATGATAATCTAAAAATATATTAGCTTTTCATTACTCAGTTTGAAGAAATTCTGGGTAATAATTTTGCCATCAAGAAAATACTGCAAATGGGCTTTCTTAACTTATTGGGATTTTTTTTTTCCCATGAGTTTTATCTTGTCTTTAATTCTTTTTGCTTATGTTTTACAGTGGCTCTAAATATAATTAGGAATTAGGAGATTTTCCCAACAGGAAGTTTACTATACATGAGTTGCTGTCAGAGTTTTCCTTTGAAAGACTTTATAGACAAATAGGACAACTTCTTACCTCTCAGAGAAGTTTAAAAGTAGACTGGTGTGAAGGTGGCCCAATAATTCCACATTTTTTGATTCTTTGATTTCAACAGGTAGATAGATACCTGGACATAGTGGCACATAAATGAGTAGAGGTTCCACACCCCACAACATTCACTGTTACATATCAAGGATCAAAGATGAACTGATACAATTTGAGTGAAATTATGTATCTTATAAATAGGGTATGTTTCCCTTTTAACAGTAGCCTCCTGTAGACAACATTTCTACCTACTTAGTCAAAATGAAACAAAGAATTCAATACTAAGAATTTCTGTCTAGCAAGCAGATTAATGAGACAGATTTTGGAGTATACTGGAATTTGTGACATCTGGCAATTTGTACCTCATATGGAAGAATTTATACCATGTACACACACAGATTTATTTAATGATATGATTGTGATATGTGCTAAACCCAGAATGACTGATTAAAATAAGGATTTCACAGGACCTCAAATGCAGTATCACTTTAAGAAACTGTTTGTTTGTTTGTTTGTTTGTTTGTTTGTTTGTTTTGTTCTGTTTTAGCAAAGACTGTGTAGATAGATGAAAAGGGATTTCATGACTTTATAAGTACTAGTTAAATCCCACAAAATTTATGTTGGTGCATTGCCATAGATCAGAAAATCTATACAGAAAATGAAAGAAAAAAATTAGAAAAGTTTTTAGAAGTCAGAATGTCCCTATCTCTCATAGGAACAAGTAGTAACAGCCACAAAACTTGTCTGTGTGCTTATGCTATTGTGGAATGTTGTTCGACATATGGAGAGCTTGGACCTTTTGCTGTCAGCCCAGGGCAAGGGATGAATTATCCAGGTAAAATCAAGTTTCTTCTTCAGTAGATGCAAAATATTTTCCCCATGAAATGTCTAATAGTCTAAGCAAAAAGCTGTTATGCAATGAACTGAGAAACTGGCCTGATGTTGTTGAATATAATTTTTTGTAAGTTTCAACAGTAATAGAAAAAAAAAACAGGCAAATTGACATGATTTTCTTAGAAACATTATCATGAGGGATGTTAGCAAAATATCCCATTCTAATCTTTATTTGAATATGTAAAGGCAGTAAAGAGAGGAAGAACATATATTATTCAAAGCTTTCTATTTTTTACTTCCTTGCAAAGTCTTCTGATTCCAAGATGGTTATGCTTAAATTTCCCAAACAACAATAAAAACTTCAGTGATCAGGATCTGGACTAGATTCAAACTATTGACCTATTTGAAAAGACTTAATGTCTTTTTTCAATTTCCTTGGGCTTCAATCTTCTCATTATGAAAGGGAGGAGGCAGGGAGAGCAGCACTATTCAATCTGATAAAGGATAAATGTGTCTGCTCTCCACTTGTATTTCCCATTGTCCTTTTGATTGTTGCTGTTGTTTTGTTGAGGACCCAGTCTCAGTGATATTGATTGTGACAAATTAGGGAAATTTGTCAGAACAGAACACCTTACATGCTTAGAAATTAAGCTGAAATGCTTCCCAGATTAACATCTGCCTTGGTCTTAGAAGATAAGGTTGCATGCAGAGAGTAAAGAGAATCAAGTAACTTTATCACTTTATAGCCAACACCTTTCCAATTAAGTCTGTTCAAGAAATGCTGGAGATGGGACTCCTAATTCTAGTGTTAGCTTGCCTGGTACAAAGCAGAGTTAAATGCGTGCCTAATCATTAAATCATACTTGTTTTATTATGTCCTCTCAGCTGTCTTTGTTGTGTTTTTCATTGATATGTATGTCAAAAGGCCAGTCTTGATCATCTCAGGGCCCATCAATATAGACCTATACGTTTTCAAGTATATTAGATTGCTACAAATTATCTTAGCTCAATTGGTGGAATCCAGGTTTCCCCCCACAATTCCATTTTAATGGAATTTCAACAGATACAAGATTTTAAAATTTTTTTGAGTAATTTATGATTATTGTCCTTTATTTATTTTCCTAAAACCTGTGATTACATCACAAATATCCTGAAATATCTTACTGGTAAAAGTATGCCAAACTCTTCATTGTAAATACCTAGTTTCTTCATTTCGGTAACACGCTCTGTTATCCATTTTGCAAACCAGTTCTTGTTCATAAGTATTATCAGCTGCTATCAGAGGCTAGTTGTCCTGTTCTGTTGTCTGTCATTAACCTCTAAATTTCACTTTTAGGATTGGTTTTAAATTAAGTGGTGCTAGAACTTCTAAAGATAAGGAACTCTTGCATAGTAGTCGGGTTAGGAGTTTGTTGCCACCTATCCTGTGGCATTTTGGGTATCAGTTTGGTAGGGGTAGCTGATGGAGATAATGGGTGAAGAGAGACTAATCACTTCTTCCCAGATTACTCACTGAATTAATCTTAGAAAAAAAGAGGAAGCCTGTGTCTATACATTCCTATTAATAAGCAATCTATTTATAAATTTACCAAATGAATAAAAAGACATTAGACGAGAAAGGGAAGACAAATACTAATATACAGAAAACCACCAAATTTCAAACTGTTGTAACAAACTTAAGGCCATCATTAAATTCCTAAGAAAATTCCAGCATTTGTGATGGAGAAGGAGGACCTATATCTAAAATCCTGACTTTTGTCCCTTGATCTCACCTTTCTCTTGAGAATGCCTAACTAGTTTCATCTGTCCCCATTATGAGGACACTCTAGTAGAGGCAGGGGGGATTACTAAGCCTCATCAACCTTTTAGTTCCTTACAATACAACTGAGACAAAGCTAAATCATTCGAACATGAAATTACTCAAGGCCTGAAAAATTATAAAAGTGAGATAAAATAGCATGATACAAGGTAACCTATAAAGTATAAGTTACCCCAAACCAGATTTGATGTCCCTTGAGCTGTGCTAATACAATAGCAATCAGCCACAAGTGACTATTAAGCATTTGAAATATGCATAGTCTCAACTGAGATGTGCTGAAAGTCTAAAATGCATGCTGGATTTCAGACTTAATACAAGAAAAGAATGCAAAATACCTTGTTAATATTAATTGATTACATATTAAAATTATATTTTTAGCATTAAGTAAAATACACAAAATTGTTTTCATCTGTTTCTTATTTATTTTAAAATGGCTACTAGAACATTTTAAATCAGACGTATAATTTGTATTATATTTCTATTGTACAGTACTTCAACAAAATGTTCTAGTAATATTCCTGCCTTACTCCGAGCCTGCTACTGTTATAGAAAGTTTTAGGAATATATTAGCTTAGATTGGAGATTTTGAATTTAAGCAGATCTGACTTTATATCCCAGTTCTCCACTTACTACCTGAGTGATTTTGGACATATTACTTAAACTCTCTATCTCAATTTCCCTAGCTACAAAATAGAGATAATAAAATAGTGCCCCAATGCATCTTATGGTTACTAAGAGATTAAATAAAACTATAAATTTCTTATTGGCCTCACACATAAAAATCATTTAGTTATGACTAGTGTTATATATACTCTTAATTCCTGCTACCAAGGGACTCTCCTTAGTGTTAGATGTATCATATCTAGTCTTAGGATAATAAAACCTCAAGAACATTCAATATCATTCCCTCACCTGCCTAAATAAATTATACCTTAGTTTTCCTGGATGGCCAACACCCAAAATGACACATTTTCAAAAGAGATTAGGCCTAATCATGGGGATGAAATCATCTGATAGGCTGTAGCTGGGCAATCAATATTCATATTAGAAATACATACCTATAGATACAGGACATAAAGATATAATCAGTTTGTTACATAAATTAGCAAAATAAATCATCTGATGTTGAAAAGGGAATTTAACATAAAATGTCATCAACTTAGGGTGATTAGATATTTCATTGAATAAAATGTCTTCTTTTTGTGTTTAATGGAATGGTCTGATATAGCCCAGTATTAAAAATCAAAATCAACAGAATAATATTACTATATTCTTATAAAAACAAAACAAAGCAAAACCCCAGTGGATCAACATTGGGAACACTGCTTGCAATTTTGTTTGGCAAGCCTAAAACAAGCAAAAAATGAGAGTATTAAGCTTATAGCAACTGAAGTAATCAAGAAGAGGAAAATGCTTCTGAATAATTATAGAAAAAGAAAAACCCAAGTATGGAAACACAAAACCTGTGAGGTGATAATTAAAGATTGGAGACATAGATTTGAACATGCCAGAGGGACATCATCTTGTTTACTAATGTTTTAAATTCTGAAACTAGTATGCAACCCTAGCATTTGAAAAAGGCAACTTAATGCATAGTAAATATTAAATGAGGTACTAGTTTACTTGAGACATCACTACGAGGGATAATACAAAATATAAAGTTTAGAAGTGGGTTTAAACATGGATGCTGAAGCTATAATAGGTTTTTTTGAAAAGAAAGAGATAGTTTGGAAATTGTATCAAGGGTTGCTATATCCCTCCCCCCCTTAAACATGGTTTTGTGTCATTATTAGTATTACAAAGGCTCATATCTTGGAATATGGACAGGAACTTCCTGGTTAACTACAGCAGAAGAAGCAGAAAGCAGGTATTTAGACCTTAAACTAGACTTTAGAGAAGAAGCCACTTAGCTTCAGGAATGGAGAAGAAATGCAGTCAGCAACAAACTGGGGTGGAGAGCAATGTGGCAAAGGCCACCAGATGAGGGGTTTAGATGGTGGTACACATTTTCCCTGCAGGCAGGTGGAACCCAGCCACAGTATACCTAGGAGGAGGCTGCTCAGAATCCAAGTTGGGGGCCAGTAGTGATTAATTTGGGCACCATAACAACATGCCCAGGGATCAGGGACTGGGTTCTAGTTTCTTGATGGTGTGGAAGACAAAGAGAGAAAAGGCTTTAAGAATAAGACAGAGTGTAAGTCCTAAATGGACTGTGGCTCTAGGCAAGTGGTTCTCAACTAGGAGCAATTTTTCCCCCTAGGAACATTTGGCAAAGTGTCGAGACATTTTTTTACTGTCACTGTTGGGAGTGGGTGGGTGCAACTGGCATCTAGTGGGTAGAGGACAGGATGTTGCTAAACATCCTACAACACACTTGACAGCCCCCACAAGAAATGGTTATCTGACCCAAAATAGCAATAAGAGTGCTGTTTAGAAACCCTGCTCTGGGAAGGTTTCCAAGACAAAACTTGGACAGAGAACGATAACACTGAAGTCCAAACTGGATTATAAGGTGGGAACCAGGTGCTGGCACAAACTCAATTAAAAAGAGATCAGGACCAGTCTCACAATAGTTATGACTTGATCCCACATCCTCAGGTACTGGGCCAGAACTCCTAGGAGGCAGAAAGGTATAAAGGAAAAAGCAAACTACATTCAACTGTAAGTCTCTGTGGCTCAAAACAAGTTTTGTAAGCTTGACTTACTCCTTGTGTATAAAATTGACATAATAGTACCAGATCATGGGGACACTGTGAAGATCATATGAGACAATATATCCAAAATGTCTACCTTAGTACTTAGAACAACAGAGCACTAGAACAAGAAAGTGGTCTGCACCAAACATATACAGAAGTTATATATGTCCTTGGCAAATGAACAAAAGATCTTGTGTCTGAATGTAATTAACATCTGTCAAATCTTCATACTTGTCTTACTTTACTTGGCCACACTGGATGCTGACCAACACTTTCTCCTTTTGAAATTGGCTTCCATAATCCCGGACTTTTATAGTTTGCTTGTTAGATCTCTGACTATTCTCTCATTAATTTTAGGCTTCTAATTTTAGTCTCCTCTATTTATGTATGCTTTATGTTTTGTTGTAGTTCAGGCCTTTTTCTTCCCCTTCAAAGCAATAGCATATACTCATTCTCATTGCTTCATTTACTACTAATAGCTCCACTATTTCTTCCATGTTGTAAAAGCACTTTTAACCCCAGTGTTTCTAAACCAATTACATAAACCCCTTTTCTCTCCTGTGTTCCTCTTATATCAAGAAATAGAACCACTAGGAATTCAGAAGTCATCCTTGATTCTTCCCTCTCTTGCATTCATCACAGGAGTGGTTTTAAATTCTTCTTGTGCTAACTCCTTAACAGCTCACGTATCTTCATGTAATCTCCATTGCTGCCATACTCTAGCTCTCTATTCCAAAATCTCTCAGCTAGATTATTGCCACAGTCTCCAAATGATCTCTCTCTGCCACCTTTTTCCCTTTTCTTCTTATGGTGATTATTCTAAAGTTTTTGCACTGCTCACTATATTTAGATGGTTCTGCATTGCCCTTAGGCAAAGTTCAAACTCCTAACATGAGTAACGCATCCCTGATTCTGCCTCCAACCTCACCCTGTGTGGTCCAGGCAGACAGGTTTTCCTTTTCCTTAAGTCATGAGCTCTTTGCCTTCCCAGAGTCCATTTGCTATTCTGTTTGCATGGAACATTTTCCTCCATTCTTCCCTGCCACCACAATTTCCTAAAATGTTTTTATAGGTCTTTGTTCAGCTATGAATTCCTCAAGACAGCCTTTGCTGGGTGCTCACTACCTCCCCGCTCAAGGGTGAGCTAGGCACCCTACTTCTCTATTCCTGTAGCAGTTGCCACATTGTATTGTAATTGCCGCTCCCTTATCTGTATTCCTAACTAGATGTCCCTAAGCACCACGGTGCCTCTCTCATTCACTTGTAACCTCACTGTCCAGCACATAAATAAGTGAATAAAAATTTTCAAATACATAAATGAACAAAACCTAGTTAAATAACCTCCCATCAATCAGAAGGCAGGAATGCTATTGATCATACATATTGCAGAATTATTCTATGATGCCTATAAGCATCAGAAAGTTCTAGGTCAATTTTAATTAAAAATCTCCCTCTTCCATGGCTCCATTTCTACTTAATTGTGGGACCCACTGAGTCTACAATGTATACCCAGGGAATTCTCTAGGAAGCAGAGCTATACCCATAAAGAATTTCTGCCTTTCAGAGCAATAATCCTCAACACTAGAGAGGGTTGGGAAGATGGCTTGTCAACTCTCACTCTGAAAGAAAAACAATTTCCTAAGTGTTTGGATCAACTAGAGTGCCTTTATTCAGGCTGGTTATCTTAAATGCCTAACTCAGTGACAGAAATGTAGTAAATACTAAACTGCAAACATTTGTTGAAGTAAAAGATTTAAAATTTAAAATAGATTCAAATTCTCTTTTTCATAAAATTTTAGCAATATTTCTTATTTTCTTATATTCACAAAGCTACAATATATAGCAGATATAGATGCTTATCAAATTTTATATGACACTTCCAAAGCTCTCAGATACTTTGATAATAAATTTATTGGAAACTTTATAAGAATGTGAGTAATGTTTGCAAATTCAATATTTAATATTTAAATTTAACATTTAATATTTAATTTTTTTGTATTATATATATTTGTAGTAAAATAACTAAAGACTACTATAAATTATCAAATTTATTTCTTCCAAGATCAGTAAACCTAACTATACACCATAAAGTTGCCATCTGTGAATAAGTACAGATCTACATATATACAGAAGTGACTTCTGAACCTATCTAACCTTGGGAGAATGTGTATCTCTTTATAAAGGAAATGTTTTAACAAAAAACAGGTAACATATACATAAAAAGTTATTTCTACATTTAAAGCAGCAGTCTGATTACCATTCAATTATAATCATCTACACAAGTGGAAATTAAACAATTAGAAACTTTATCTTAATTAACCTTTAAGAAAAAAAAAGTTTTGAAAAACATTATCACAAATCATTTGTAGAGCATTTTATTTTACGAAACACTCGGTTATTCACTGCCTCATTTCAGATGTTTAACATGAACATAATTCCTTATTAACCAAAACTGACCCACCGTATTATTTTAAAAGCTGGTTTTTTTGTTTGTTTGTTTTTAAGGAGAGGTCTATGAATTGCATGGAGTTAAAATGAGATGTGTTGTGAAATATAGTGCTCGGTATTCCAAAGAAATATGTAATTAATACTGATAAGATTAAAATCATTTTCCATCGTGGCTGTTCATATGCCATATGTTAAGAAGTTCCCTACATGGAAACACATAGATCTAAAATAAGTGTATATCTCATTACAACCCTCTTAAAGTTTTCACTTAACAAACAAACAAATAAAAGGATATCTGATGCTTGAATTAAAGGTCAATGAAACATTGAAGGCCTGTGGGTCAAGCACAAAGAAGTCACAGGGAAGTTGAACTTCGCTGGTCTCCACTTCTGACTCACCGTTCATAACCATAGTTAGCATACGCTTTCTACACAGTTGGTAGCAATCAGATACATATTTAATGTGGTTTCATTATATCCTATAAATGCTGGCAATAGAATAATCTCCCCAGGGTATTCAGTGAATAATAGAAAAGAGAAAATGATGAGCACATTTAGCACATGCACCCACTACCTCATGATAAAAGGCACCATTTCCCCCATACAGCACCTGTTGTCATAGCTGCTTTAATTACTTTTCATTGTAGTTAGCAGCCTGAAATATTTATCATGGAGTCTATAATTTCTCAAATCCAAAAACGACATCTACCCAAATGACTACAGAGACTGAAATTTTACTCACCCCTTCTACTCTGTGCTTTACTTGCAACATCAAAAGTGCTAAACAAAATATCTTCCAGGGAAGCGTCATATGGTTAGGAGAATTGGTGCATTAAAAGATGATAGGATGTTCTCACAACATTCAAAAGGCAGTAATAGCACATCAAATTTTGACTGAACTAGGAACAAAAATAATTTCGTTATTAAATACCAAAGCATTCAATGTGCTAAAATAAAGTCACAAGTGAATTTAAATGTTTTTGCACATTGTCACCACCTAAGAACACATCTCTAGGACTTATTTTCCCAAACAGTTTAACATAAAATTAGATTAGATTTTCACACTTATTTCTCCAGTAAATTATTGGTTATAAATCCCATGCTTTGGCTGTGTTCTTTTGATAGAAAAATATGTTGCGATCTAGAATAAAATTTTGCTGTTTCTTTGAATGAAGGTCCAAATGAATTCTTTGAGTCTTATTTATTTAATAAAAAATGTATTTATATTTCCATACTACGGATCAGCATAATCCAGGGTCAAAAGTATACTTTAGATAGAAACCAAGAAAATACTCATATCCACACACTGACACTCACAAATATAGCCAATACAAATGTTTCACCAATTAAGATTATCCTTCCTATATTGCATTTCATTTTTTAAACACTGTTTAAGACCAAGTAACTTGCTTTTACAAGGTACTAAGAGTGGTTCTCATGCCTAGGTACTCATTAAAATCATCTGGAGAGATTTTTAAAATAAGGAATATATAGCCTTACTCCAACAAATTAAATTAGAATCTCTGGAGGACCACATTTTAAAAGCTATTCAGGTGATACCAAGAAGCTACCATGGTTGAGAATCTCTGCACTATGAGTCTAATACACTCAGTGTGTGAAATATCTGGAGTAAATGAAATTGACAAGATGAATTGTTACTTTCTCCAGTTCAGTATAGAAACTTGTGTGGCAGGACTTTAAGATTATTTTACATTAATATATATCAGCTTTATACTCTATAAGACCTATTAAATTCTTGAAGAGGTGTTGAAATATTTTATTTTCACAAGTAGTTTAATAGTCACTTTTTAAAGCTTATTTATACTGTCTTCTTGCCCAACATAACATTTCATCATTGACACCTTAAACTCAAGACAATCTGAATCCTGAATCAGCAAGGTCCTTTCAAATGAGCAGTTAAATTATGAAAAGAAAACAATGGCTCTTTGACCAAAATTAGATTAAGATAATTTTTTTAATTCGACACAGAACAGATTGCCTGGTTAATTCTATATTCATATTTTCCTCCTTTTACTCCCATTCTTTCTCCCCCAAATCTTATGATTATCAACAAATGAAAAATTAACATTGCAAACTAATTTAAAGTTTGTATTTGAACAGTGAATTGCCTTATTGAAAAAGTGCTGCAGCTGCAAAGTTTGACGTATAAAAAACTAGTTCTTATAAGACAAGAACAGAGTCAGCTGCTTGCCCCTGAAAAGCTGTGTGACTGAAAAGGGGTCATCTCACCTACCCTGCTGAAGTGGAAGAATACCACCAATGAAATGCATTAGGATTGCTAAAATGGCACAGATCAAAATGAGACTTGATTCAGAAGTTTGCCTTAATGGATATGGGTCCCAGATGTGTTAACATGATTTTATTTTTCGTTTTTGATTTTCTATCATTAGTTCTTCTTTATTGTCGTGATTTTATGGTTTTCAACTTAGACTGGAAATACTTTAATTTCTTCAGTAAGCTCTCTCCTGTGTTCTCCATGATGAGTGACTCTTCAAGACTTTTACAATTCGCATCAACTTAAAGTTGACCTTGTAGCTTCACACATGCACCCCCTCCCTGACCTGGAGAAAACAGGGGCCATCATTGGCCTCCATTTTCAGTCCCCTCTATCTCAAAACTCCACTATTACTCATCTCCCTGGTCTTCTCTCCATTAAATCCTACTCCATCTACTAGCGGCTTATTTTTCTTTTCCCTGAAGTCATCCCTAACTTCTGACTTGCCAAGTTCACCATGCTATTTTCGATGGAACCTCTCTTTTGCATAGCATAATATGTCTTACTAATTTACAGCTCTTCTAATTTGTAATTTTTATCAATTGACTTGATCTGAACTAAAATTTTCCTTTGCCCAATATCCATAGAAAGGATTGGTTAGCAAATTAGTAGTAAATATACCACATCTGTGGACATTGTTAACCTACTTAATTACCACAAACTATTTAAATGACTTTAACATGTAACTGTTTGAATTAAAATGAATGCTGTTGATTATATCTCACAACACCAAACCAATTTTCTGAAAGAGTCCTTTTTTAGAAGTGTTTTATTATCATTACTACAAATTATTGTTAAGTATTTGAAAGTTAGAGTATTGTTTTTCTTTTGAGTATTTCTTTATTATGGGCCTTCTCTAATTAGTTCATATCAGTGGTGTTTAACTGCTTTTACAAATGTTAAGCTTTTAAATAGAATTACTTTATTTTTAAAAAAAATTTCCAAGTAAGGATAATTTTATTTTATGTTTCTTCTATAGCCTACATGGTAAAAAATTGTGACAACCTCAGAGGAGCCATCTTATAAATATCCCCCAAATCTGAATGAATTTTTTTTATCAGTTACAGTGCCCTGGACAGAGGATTACAACCAACTTTTTCCCTAACAAGTCTGAACCATCTCCCAAAACTTGAATATACTTGGAGAAGGGGGTGGAAAAAAAAAGAAGAAGAAGAAGAAAGAAAGAAAAAGAAAACACACCAGGCTGTTTTTTTTTTTTTAATGCTTGCCAGGTTTGTGAGAATAGGGTGAGGTTCTCTAAAGTCAATAGAGTCTGTGTTAAGGCAGCAAGAAAGTACATGTTGTGCCTTCCTTGCATTGTGAGTTTACACTCTCACATAGTTCTATCCTCTAATCCCAGAGTAGCTCTAAGGGAAACTGCAGACATGTGGGACCTCTAGGTGTTATCTAATGCCTCTTAAACAGCTGTGAATGCTTGGCAAGACTGCGGAACACCAAGAGATTGTGGCTTCCTTCCCACCAGCCCCTACAGTCGTGTGTGGTTATGATCACCCCTGATCACCACTCTTCAGACTCTCTAGCCATGTATAAGTTTGGGGATTTTCCTTCGCTAGAAGCAGATTTCTGCATTCACCTCACTTTTGATGATAGAGATTATGAAGACGTGTAAACCTGGGAGACATCTGGTTTTTGATGCTCCATTCTGAAAACCAGGACTAGGAATATATAGGAATGCAGAACAACTGAAAAAATGATTCTGGTATACTGTTTTTTAGATGATATACTTAGAAGAGTGATACACCTCTTTAGTGGAGTTTTGGTATCAGGAATACTATAACTGTGAATTAACAATTAGCTTTATTCATTTTCCCTACTTTGTAGTGCTTTGTTTTATTTTGGCTTGTATTGATTTGGGTTTTAAATTAAGCTACAAATTAAGCTTCGTTAAAGAAGGAAACTTGAGATATCATAATCAAAGTCAGAGTTCCTTAACATTATTTACATTTTGGGCTCAATTGCCAAATGTCCTCTGGGGGCAAAATTGCACTAGCTGAGAACTACTGATCTAGGACATAGAGAAATCAATGTATTGAAGAATAATCGCTTTTTCCCCATTTTTCTTCAAAATCAAAGTTGGTATTGAAAATTATTTAGGAAAGTAATTTGGTTTACATAGTATGTAGTTTTGTTTTTTTTTTCATTTTCCATGTATTACATCACCATTACAAATGAAATGGAACATTTCTATGTCAGTGTTGACTGCCTGAACAACACCCAGGAGCCACTTATGATTTCTCTTTGCACAGGTCCCAGCAGAACAGTCTGAGATGGGTACATGAATAGACTGCCACTACTGATAGTGATGGCAATGATAATTTTAGCAAATTGAGGACAGAATAGTCTATATGAGTAAAACTATCAGTATAATTATGTGTATTACTGGGCCTGGTATTTTATATTTTGATATGATAACTTTGAAATCAATTGTGAATAGTCAGAGACTAGGTAAGTTCAGCTAATATGCACTGGGGCTTAATTTTTTATGTAATTATTATTTTGATTTTTCTATAAAGGTGGAAGTTTTAGCTCAGAGCTTTGGCCTCAGTGAAGCATTGCATTACTAACAAATAATACTCCAAAGATAAAATGACTAAAACACAATAAAAGCTTAATTTTTGTTCATATAAAATCCAAAATGGATATTTCTAATTGGTAAGTGGTCGTCTCCATGTGGTGTTTCTTCCGTTGTGTGCTCTGCCATATTTAATATAAGGCTTCTAAAGTCACCATGTTGTTTTGTATCAAGCAAGCAGAGGAGGAAAGAACATGAGAAACATGCAAGTCTGTTTTTATGGGCCAGCTGTGTAAAATGAAGGAATGGCCGTTGAAGACTCAGACAAGGTGCCAGCTTAAGGATCATACCTTATAGGATTTGGACTTTGTCCTCCAGGATGCATAAGTTTACCGAACCAATGGCTGATAAATGATGCTCTGTCTCCAATAGTTAAAATACACAAATATGGAAAACGAAAATATTGAATTAGGATTTATCATGATTTCTCTTGAGATTTGTATGCCCAATGTCTGCTGCAAGTGAGCAACAGCAGGATCCCCACGCCAGAAGACCAAAAAGCAGAGACTAGAGTATCCAATGGTGATTGCATGAGGAATCTAGTAAAGGTACTATAGATCTCTTCATATTTCCATAACCAGGTACCTGCAAGTGGACAATAGCAGGAACCCTGGGCCTTAAGAAATGATAACCAAAGCTCAAACCGTTTGAGTATGGAGGTCTAGATTCTGCCACTGTGAGCAATCCAGGCTGCTGAAGTGCTATCTGAAAAGAGAGGAATCTAGAATAAGTGGTACAGAAGGAAGATATTGGTAATAATTACAACTTTGGGACAGACTGCAACAGATGAACTGCAGCTTGGTTTGCCAAACTCCAGGAAACTGCAACTGGCCTCTAGCTTGAAGAATTGAACTTGCATTGTTCCCTCTCAGGAGAGGGATAGACTGTACTAGATCAGTTTAATAATTCCTCTAGATTAACACATCTGCCTTGTTTTCCAGTCAGAATGGCTATAGCAGTGGCTTGTGTGTCACTGGGCCCATTTTCCACTGTTGCTGTTACCACTGCTTCAAATTGAGATGCAGGCCACCTAACAAAGAGAGACCACTACTGCTGCACACTGGCCTGCCCGGAGCTGTAGGGCCTCTAGTACCACTAGTGAGTGCCTTGCATAAACCAAGTGATGCAACCAAAAACACAGGGGAGTGAATGCCCCATGGGGGTTCTTTGCCCAATGGAAGACAAAAGATAAGAAAGAGTTCTTCCTCCTCCTGAAAAGAGTATTCAGCCTTGCAGTAGTTTTATATGGCCTCTCTTAACAGTGTCCAGCAAGACAAGCAATCATTGGGCTATAAAGAATCTGTAACATTTAGCTTTCTCTTCTTTTTTCTCCATCCCTTTCCTATTTTTCCTTTCCTACCTTTCATTCTTCTTCCTTTCTTTCTCATTTTTCCTCCTTTCTTTCCCTTCCTTTTCCTCTCTATTTTTTCTTTCCTAAACAATTTAATCCAAAATCCATTAATTGAGGCTGTAGAAAATATGCATCCACAATGGGAGCAGTCAGGAAATAAGTTGAGGAGAAGGGAGGGCACTCATGAGAGTCCAGAGTGGAGCAATAGCTCAGAATGGAGACACTCATGTGATGATGGGGGAAAGCAGCAGCAACATGAGCTTGGTTACACACAGAGAGATTGCTCAAATAAATACAGTAAACATGATGGAAGCCACATTTCTAATTGTCAAAGATGGGAGTTACAAATATAGAAAGGGAGAAAACTAGATTGAACCATCTGTGATGTTTCATTGATATTAGAAATATTGGATAAAACCATGGCTTTGCAGATATAAGATTGATATAGAAATAACTATAGATATGAATATGTGTAGGTATGTATGTATGTATGAGCATGTGTATGTGTATATGTGCAAGTGTGTGTGTGTGTGTTCTCTAGCTCTGGCCACTAAGAAAGTCGAAGAGCTGCAACCCTCAAATAGCCATTCATACTCCTGGGACCCAGACACTGCTTTTTAAAGATCATTCTTCATTATAAGGAGCCATTCCTCTTTGGAAGAATGGCTGATTCCATGGCTGAGGCCAAGAAAATACAAGATGAACCTAGAACATCTTGTACCTAAAAGGAAGGAAGTTATTTCAAAGTGATGACATTTTGTGACACAGAGACCAGCTTGAAGGCACATAACCCTGGCCAAATATGGGGTAGTTTTAGCAACAAAATAAATAAGTAACAAACTATAACTCATTGAATAAAACAAATCGTGAGTCTATAATGATATAATACATAGATGAAATATTTTTAATTTGATGAAGAACAGAATATTTACATTTTCTCAAAGTAACTCAAAACAAAATATTTATTAATTACGGAGTACAAAGTTGTTACCTTACAGTGAAGAGCCTCATAGGCACCACGTTTATTGGGCGATCAAAGTTAACCTCACCAATAATGAAATCGAAATCGAGCACTACTTGATAGGATGCAATGAGAAGAACACAACATCTCTTCTGTGATATTCCTACAAAAAATTCATAACCTGAATCAAATCACAGGAAACATCAGACACAGATTAAGCAACATTCTATAAAATATCTGGCCTGTAACCTTCAAAAATGTCATGGTCGTGAAAAGGAAAGACTGGGAAACTACTCCAAACTGAAAGAGATTAAAGAGAGATGGAAACTAATGGCTGCACGAGGTGATAAACTGAATCCATTCACTATAAAGGATATAGTAACTGGTACAACTGGCATAATTGGAAGGAATCTCAAGATTTGATGGCAGTAATGTATTGATAATGAATTGCCTTGGTTTTGATGGTTACGTTACAGTGATGTAGGAGGCTGTCCTTGTTTATTGGAAATATGCACTAAAGCATTTAATAGTAATGGGCATTACATTGGCAATGTACTCTCAATGAATTCAAGGAGAAAAATTTTCTTGTTCCAGTCTTGCAATTTTTCTGTAACTTTGAAAATTATTCAGAATTAAGAAGAGGCAGAAGAAGCAGAAGCCGTGGCTGGGCTGTTAATACTTTACATTTTCTCTTTCTTCCTTTTTGACTCACTCCTTTTCCCCCTCTCTTCTCTTCCCTCAGGCTGTTTTCCAGAGGACCCTTTCTAAGTTACTGGGCAATTCATGGAATCTACATTGGCTACCAGACCAATGGACTATGAACTGTTACAATAGAATGTGCAATTGGAAACCTCTATGCTTATGTATTTGTATCAAAATAGAAATTCAAAGAAATATCTCATTCCTGATAAATTGTAGGCTATAGTGTCATTATTAAAAAAAAAAAGAAAGAAAGAAAAAGAAAAATGTATTACTTCCTCCATTTAATTCTCCTGTTTGGAAGACAGAGGGTTTTTGGAGAATGACAATGGCATATTATTAATCAAATAATAATTTGGAAAATGTCTTTTTTCCATTTTCTAATAAGCAGAGGTAACCAAAAGCAATTTGCTTTTACCCAAACACGGATGCCAGTACATTTTAATCATCTTATTCTGGCCTTTATTAACTCTCCAGATCTTTATCAAGAAGAGAACTTGATCATCTGATCATTCCATTGAATATTACTGAGCCAGCATGTGATAATGTCACACTGACATACTAAGTCATAAGAAGCTCACAACTTCTGCCTTGTTCTATAGGAAGCCAGCTGCCAGTCCAGCTATCCTGAGGTTTCCATGCTGTGAAGAAGTCCAAGAGAGCCACACAGAAAGTCTCTGTGGAAAAAGACATGACCATGCTTCCCTGGCTATTCCATCTATTCTAGTCCAGACACTAAACATGTGAATAGAGAAGCTATCTTAGATATCCAATCAAGTCATCCTCCGGCTACAACCATATGAGAAACCCCAAGTAAGAACCTTTCGGTTGACAAGACAACCTAAGAACTGTGAAGGAAAAAAAAAATGTCTACAGCCATAAATTTTAGAGGTTTGTATGCACTACTGGATATACATACCAGAAAGTAGTAGACAAACTCCATGAAAATTAAGGGGATGGCCACCTTGGGGAATTTTCTGGGGATCCAGTGGAAATATTAGGATATTTCCTCCAAAATAAGAGACAAGTTCCTGCTTAAAAAAAAAAAAAAGTACTATATTTCAAAGACAATATATGTCAAGTTTAGGTTTGTGTCAGGCTCATTTTCTGAGTAATCTATAAGGCTGATAGGTTGACTGGAGTCAAAAGCAAAAAAAAAAAAATGTTATTTACTATATCGAGGCTGCAGTACAAGGAATGTTACTCTAGAAAATTTAATGGTGCTTGAATTGTCTAACAAATCAGATTGTTGTACGGAACTTGTGGCAAGACTGATGCTAAAAGGGTCTCAGCATAGGTCCCTAAAGTTTGGGGATAAAGCTATGTTCTCTTAGTTGAATAACTATTTTCCTATTGAGAACTATCTCCTCACTTATTATGAAGGCCTAGCAAAGATATTTTGCTTAGCCATGAGACAACACAGTGAACTTGCAATCAAATATAACCATCATAAATGAGGTGCTATCTAATCCACAAAGCCATAAAAGGCAGGCAGGCATGGTAACATTCCATCTTGAATGGCACCAATCTATGATAGAAGCCTCATCCACAGATCCTGGAAGCACAATTAAGCTTCATAAGCAGATGGCTCACATCACCAGAGTTTCCATTCCTGTGCAACATTATTTCTCCATCAATCTACATGTATGGTTTTATGATAAATTTATCATGACCAGCTGATTAAGGAAGAAATAAGTTAAAGTATGGATTATGGATAGTTTTATATGATATGGGAATGCATACTATAAGTAAGGAGGCCCTGAAATATATGGAGAAAGGAACTGGCAGTGGTGGGTGGTTTCATCAGATGATTAGGAAATTGAAAAGGATGATATTGAGGGCAAAGTGATCCAAGGAATAGGTAAGTGTAGAAACTTTTCAAAATCAGCACAGAATTTGAGGATATAGCATTCTCACAAGAATGCTCACGACCCACCTCCATTTCTCCCACTGAGATGACCTGCAGAAGACTCACAGCCATAAAATTTAGGCTGATTGTGGGGATGTAAGCTGGTACAGGAACTTTGGAAAACAGTCTGGCAGTTCCTCAAATGATTAAACGTAGAGTTACCATATTACCAGCAATTTCACTCCAAAGTATATGCCCAAGAAAATGAAAATGTATATCCACACAGAAACTTATAACTGAATGTTTATAGCATCGTTATTTATAATAGCTAAAATTATTAATTAAATGGATAAACAAAATGTGGTAGATACATACAATGGAAAATACTCGGCCATCAAATGGGATGAAGTACTGATATGTGCTACCACATAAATGAACCTTGAAAGCATGCTGAGTGAAACAAGTCAGTCACCAAAACTATGCATTATTTGATTTTATTTATATGAAAGTCCAGAAGTTCCAGGTAAATCTGCAGACACGAAAAGTAGAGTAGTAGTTGCTCAGGGATGGGGTAGGAGGGGTTGAGAGTATTGAGGGAGTAGTAAAGGATAGTTTCCTTTAGAAGTGTTAAAAATGTTCTAAAGTTGACTGTGATAATAATTGCACATATCTGTGAATATACTAAAAACTGCTGAATTTTAAACTTTAAATGAGTGAATTGTATGTTATGTGAATTATAGTTTAATAAAGTGGTTAAACAAGAATTTGTTGATGATGCAAGAGTACTTCACTGCTTTATTTCAAAGTAATTCTGATTATCATACTGTATTACCTTATTTACATGCAAGTTATAGTGTTTTTTAATAAAAATTTGACATATGAGGAGAAAGTTGGCATCAGGAAATATGTTTCTCTGTATTGTTTTATCACAATTTAAAAATTAATTTGTAGCTCTTTAGATTTTTTTAGTTGTTTTTCTGAGATAGGTGAGTCTGCCAGATCTTTAAGAATATGAAGCCCTCAAATCAGTAAATCTATACAGATATCTTTGAATTAAATTTATGTGATCCTGTTGCTAGAGTAAAAACGGTGCATCTGCATGGAAGGGACCTTTACGGTTGGTGGAAGAATGAGAGAGGATAGTACGAGAGCTGCTCTACCAACACTGAGTTAAGTTCCAAAACTTTTAGTTTAGGACAAGAGTCAGAAAACTTATTCTGTAAAAAGTAGAGAGTAAATATTTTAGATTTTCCAATCTCTGTCACAATGGTTTCTGTTTCAACCTTCTCGGTCTGACACAGAAGTTCAAAAGAAGACAGACGATATGAAATGAAAGAGCATGGCTATATTTAAAACAAAAAAAATTATGGACATTAAAATGTAAGTCACAAATAATTTTCATGTGTCGGGAAGTATTACTCTTCTGATTTGTTTTTCAATGATTTAAAAATCTGAAAATTGTTCTTAGTTTGTGGGCCATGCAAAAGTAGCTGCAGGTCAAATTTGGCTCACAGGCTTGGCAACCCTGATTTGGTGTAACTCTAATAGTTAAACAATCCATTCTGGGTGGTCCTAATCAGTAGATGGTTTTCCACCACACAGTGATTCAAGGACCCATATTCTTCTATCTCATAACTCCATTATCCTTCACATTTTTTAAGTCCCTATTGTAGGTATAAGAAATTATCCTGATGACAAAGCCCCAGCTTTATGAAGGTTACATGCTATAGGATGAGACAGGTAATAAAAGATAGATGAATAAATGTATCATATTATTTAAAATACTAACAAATTGTTTCATCACATGGTAATCTATAATGTATTACCTTCTCTCTATTGATAAAAGTTATTTCAAAATATTTAGTTTTATTAAATGCTACAATCAACATTCTTTAGCATAAATCTTCTTGAATTTGTATGATTATCACCTTAATATAAATTTCTAGCAGTGAGATGCTAGTTCAGATGATATGCACAATTTATGTTTTGTGTATGTTGCCTAATTCCCTTCCATATTGTTTGTGGTAATTTATACATCCAACAAAAGACCTATTTCCTTCTTTTTTGCAAAATTGGGGTTTAACATTTTAATCTTTGCCAGCCTGGTGGGCAAAAGAAGGAATTCGCATTGTTTCCGTGGTGCTTCTTTCAAGTGAGGTAGAATACATTTCACTGCCTGTTTTCTCCCTTGTAGAAGAGTTATTCATGTTGTTCATTCACTTTACTATTAAAATTCTTTGGCCAAATGTTTTTAACTGCAAGTAACAAAACTCTCCTAAGTCCCAGTTTAAATATGGGAAAGAGTGCATAGAGTTCATAGTTCCTGTTGGCTCCTGAGACCTGAGGGCAAGGAAGGTGTCCTAGTCTCCTGAATCTTGGACAAGTACCTCTGTATCTGACAACTACCTTCTTTCCGCTGGGGGCAGTGGTGGGGATAGAAAACCTTTGCCCAGTATCATCTGTGTTTTCCACTTTTCCTCAAAGATTATTCATAATAGTTCTGCAATCTGGGAACTAATCGGTTCAGGCCAGCAGCATCAGGTGCGTTCAGAGTGTAACATTACTTTATGAAATCCTCTTCATTTAAAATGGCTTTACTTCTCCTATACTCACCTTCTTTCTTAATGAGATACAAATATAGAATAGGAGGTAAACAAAATTATGAAACTGTAGAGCTGGATGGAATTTTAAAGATCATGTAAACCATTCCCCAAATTTCCATGATAATTTAACCTTAAAGAGGCTAAATAGTTTGCTCAAGATTTAATCTCAAGTAAGTGAGCAGACCCAAGCCCTCAGTTCCTTGGCTTTCTACGTCCTGAACATGTGGAAAATGATTACATGAATGTCAATCTATTCAATTTCTTATTTAACAGATATTGTATTCAATAAAACTGGCACAATTATCTGAATATATATAACTCCTCTTTATATAGAATTATATGCTTAATGTCATTTTCTATTTATATTAGCAAGTATCTACCTGCATAACTATGAAAATTAGAGTTTATTCACCAGCCTAAAATATAAAAAAAATATATTACCTCTGGAAGACTGTGGGTTTTTATGTTTCTTAACCTAATTTCAAAATTATAATCATTCAATGATTTTTATAGCTGGAATTAAAATTCACCATACAATTATTTAATTGAAATAATGTCATAAAATTCCTTGAGTGACACTTATCACACATAAATCAATTGTCTGAATTATACAGTTTTACTTCATCCCACAATTCTTTGCATGTACTTGTTAATAGTTCTGTTAGCCATATGGAATGCCTAAAAAGTTGCTGCAGGGTATGATTCAGAGAGCATCTGCAGTTTGGTGATACAAAACACGCCTAGTGATTTGGGTTTTTAAGTTTCAGCAGTTATATCTCACATCAACAAAGATGACTTTCTTCTGAATAATTTTCATGCTCTGATAATATTTAGTTTTGTGACATAGGTAGTAGAACAGAACAGCAAGTTAATTTCACAGTTGGGAATTAATATATCCTTAACTTGGGGTAAATCACTCTTGCCAAGCTAAGATTATACCATTTTGATCAAAGAAGTATACTGATATTACATAAGACATTTATTAAAATAAAGATACACTTTCTCACAGATTTAGATTTAAATTGCTTATTTAGAGAGGGAAAAAAAAAATGAGTATTTTAGACTTCCATAGGCCACTTTTTTTTTTTTTTCAGTAAATCGTGTGACTGCCAGAACAAAAAGATCAAAATTTTTCCACGTGTCATCAAATTTCACAAAAATCTATACTAAACACTCTTACTTGAATATAAATTACCTTTGCATAGTGTATGTCAGCATACAACTAGTGAGGTTTCTTAAGACCCTTATTTATATTTTATGTTACCTATATTTTTTATCACCTAGATAAAAAATTGTATTTTGGTAAAATATCTCTTATTTATAATATATAAGGTTTTACCACAGCTTCTTTACACTTTGAGTACTTAAGTGCAAGTTCGAGCCTCTTACTTAAATATTAACTTGAAATATATGCGGGCTTAAGAAAAAATAGCCACTTGGAAATTAGGCTTCTCCTAGTTTTTTTCACAAAAATAGCAGAGTATTTTGGTGTTTCTTTGAGTGTGTTGATTTCCAGGTATCCAAAATCGGACTCACTCCTAATAAATCCCTAGGCCTTTACCTAAAAGTCTTGGATTTCCTAAGATTGGTTTCTTTGCCCATGAACCAAGGTCAAAAAGCAGCAGGGATTTTACACCCTGGTAACTCAGCCAGTGTACTGCCATTATAGATTTTTCTGGCCTGGTTAGTGGCAGTAGTCCAATTCTTCGTATAATCTCTTTTAATGTGTATGTTTTGAACAAATGGATCCCCAAGCTTCTGACCTCTGAGGGCTGAACTGAGGCATGTAGAGTAAACTATTGCTCACCATTATAGGATACTGATATCTTTGTTGGACTGGCTTAGTGATTTCATCCCCCTGCTTGTGAGATCTGTACTAAATCCGTGAGGATGTTCATGTACCATACATATATACAATACATAAATTCTGTCTTTCAAAGCACCATAAATTTAAAATATAAAATAATGTTAGTTGCCTTTCTCTTCACTGAACATAAATATGCAAGCCTATAATTGAAAAGTCTTCATTACAACAGTGCTGGAAATTCAAATTACGAAAAAAAAAATGCATGCCTATTTTAAAAATGAAAAAAAAAAGCTATAGCTAGTCAAATGTTTTTAGCATTTCTAGTATTTTAAAGACCATGCATATGACAAATGAAGTAGTAGGGATAAAATACACTTTGCCAAAAGAGTAAGTGAAATTGATACTTCCAAGATCTATTTTTCATGAATTAGAATACAATATTTTTGCTTTTAACTATTTAAAAATTTTTCTCTGTTTGCTTTGCCACTATACTTTTTTTCATTAGAGATTTAAATTAACCATTGTTTGTTTGTTTTTTCCCCCACACAGATATTTTAGGGCAAAGAGTATGTAGTGCTATAAATAGAAGATGAAATAAGTAGCCTAATCTGGTACACTCTTCCTGTGGCTTTCGACACTGATATGGTATTTTTACAGATTTACTGGTTTGAAAACCTACCTTTAACAGTTGCAAAACGTCTGAAGATGGAGAGGATGCTATTTAAATGTTTATACAAACATTTCAGGCCTTGCCACACCTGAGAGAAGAGGGAGAGTTGTTGGAAAAGGGTGTTCTTCTCCAGTAGTTAAAAAGGACTGATATACATAATGACTCACTCATTAGCAAATTGTTAGCAATTTATTTACAGGAATTTCCAGGCAAAGAATCTTGTAGAATTGCCCAAGAGATTGCTGGAGGAAGTAACATGTGATTTACATGCTTATTTACAAGATGGACTTAGTGATCTCCCACTAAAAAGAGTATTTGTCTCTTTTAGTAATCCTTTCAACATACCAAAATTACTGCCTAAAGCAACAAAGGAAAGAAGAGTATGAAATATAGGAGGCCTGATTTTTCTACATTAATTTGTATATTAAAATGATTTAAATTCTTAAGATGGTGTAATGTCCTCAACTAGTCATCAGATATTTTTCTATTGTCCATTTCAGTCATAAGACCACCAGTTATTATCCATTTATATATCACCGTCTGTGCTAGGCATCCTTTTAAGTGCTTTACAAATACTAATTCATTTAATCCTTAGAACAGCTCTATAAAGCAAATTCTGTTTTTACCCTCATTTTACAAATAGACAAACTGAGGCACAATGAGATAAAGTAACTTTCCCAAGATACCCAGCTATTAGTGGCAGGCCCTGATACACTTAGGCCATCATCTGGCTGCAGTCTGGGTTTTGAACCTTCTTGCATGTTGCTTCTCAAGTTCTCTATCTTTTCTTCTTCTGTTCCTCTCCCGCCCTACATCTGAGAACATTTATGAACATTCATTTATGAACAAGTGAGAATTTCTTCGTCAGAATATAAAAGAAAAAAGGGGAGAACACAATATTGAAAGTCTCTGATAGAGCCAGGTGTGCATGCAAGGACTCTCTACATCATTGAATGCTAAGAATAAATTCCCACTTGGGATATTTTCAACTATAGCCTAATGCTGTTTACTAGAGGTAATAAATATGGGCTATAACTTCATACCTGGAAAACCTGCAGAAATTAGCATACCTGTGGAGATAAGTATGGTTTAGAGGAGAGTGCTTTTGTCAAATATGAAACGAAGGGCTTGGGTTATATCATGAAAATGTGAAAAAGTTGCAAACTTTTGCCAGGATGCATATTACCCTAACCTTGAGACCAGAGATAAGAATAAAATAGATTAAATGCAGTAACCATAAAATTAAGATAACAATAGCAACCTATATTTCAGAGATAACGTCCATAGTAACTGATAAAATGGTTATAAGAAAGGGAAAGAAGTTCTCTAGTAAATTGGAAAATAGATGTCTCCTGATAACAATAAAATCTGCAAGCAAAACTAATGACTTCTATTTTAATAAGGAGCCAAATCAAAATTTAAAAAAATATACAACTGCTACTTTATTGGCTTTTTTCTATATGTATTTCAGATGATATGAAGAACAGTCATAAATGGATTAAGTTACATTGATATAGCTATATGTTCATGAACTGAGAAAAATAATGTTTGTGATTATAGCAAATGAAACTTTGAGACTCCATGCAAAAGAAGAAATTCTTGATAAAAACTATCATAGTCTAAATAAGTTCCAGAGATTTGAAAAAGTGTGTGCATCTCCAGAAATATTTACTGCAAGGAAAGACATAGAAATGAGGGTCTGCAGTCCACTTAGTCATCTTCCACTACTTACTACAGTAAGTGTAAAACCCTCTATCCTTGTCAGATAGAACCCATAATTTACTACTTTGGTGATCCATTAAACCTCAGAGAGTCACACACAGTATTTAGATGCTTGTGTTAGAGATGCAAGTTGATTTAACAACATGATAATAGGAAAAGTGTCTTCTACAACTGATTCTGATGGAAGCTCTTCCTTGAGGAACAGGACTTTCTGATTTTTTAGGTAAAACCTAAAGCCAGGTGAGACGAGAGCATTTCTTCTAACACTTATTAATCCTTCATGGATGAGTATTATTTCTAAATTCCAAAATTTACACTCGTTGATTTTGTAAAAAAAAAAAAAAAAATAGAAAGGTAATTAAATTTGCAAGTTTCATAGAAATAGTTATGTGAACTGAAGTTGATGGTAGCAAAAGACAGTGTAGATTCCTTTTTGAGAATGACATCTTTTACCTTTTTTTTACCTTTTATTCTTGACGCAAACAAAAGTAAGAATTTTCTATGGTGCATTTCAGATTTTTCCCAAACTTTTCTGCTTTAAGTGCTCTTTAACAAAAGATTTTATTTCATTTTGTTTTATTTTTAATTAAATTTATTGGAGTGAAATTGGCTAATAAAATTATATAGGTTTCGATAAAGAAGTTATGGTTCAGATATATAAAGGAATATTATTCAGCCATTAAAAATATGAAATTTTACCATTTGCAACAACATAGATGGACCTAGGTTATTATGCTGAGTGAAATAAGTCAGACAGAGAAAGATAAATATCATATGATTTCACTTATATGCAGAATCTAAGAAACAAAAAGAACAAACTAATCAAAAACAGACACAAAAAGAGAACAATCTGGTGACATGCAGAGGTAAGAGGGGTTAGAGGGCTAGGAGAATGGGGTGAAGGGTTAAAAAAGTACAAATTAGTAGTTGAGAGATGGTCACAGGGATGGAGCACAGCATAGGGAATGCAGTTAGCATTAATATATTGGCTAGGAGGAGAGCCAGAGGAGAGAAGGAGCAATTAGGGGGATCGTTTTATAAACTATATAAATGTCTAAACAATATACTGTATACTTGAAACTAATAATAAAGTAAAATTTTTAAAAAATTATACAAGTTTCAAGTATTCAATTCAGTAACACATCACATGTATATCGCATTGTGTAACAAAAGATTTTAAGATCAGTAAGGTAGCAATCTTTGACAGATTTAATTATTCAATTCAAGTATTTATTATGATATGATACACAAATGCTTTAGGAAATTCAAAGAAGATAAAATGCTTTGTGAGATTTAAAATTTAATGAGATAAAATCAAATCAAAAGCTATATGATAATACAATATGTGTATATTAAAATCCCACCAGACCAGAGACTAAGAGATTCCAACTGTAGGTGATTTGCCTGTGCATTAAAGTTCAAGAACCATTTTTCTAAGGAACTGAGACATTATGGTATTTTCAGACTATATCAAATCATCAATATGGTGTTCCAACTGTTAAAACATCTTCCCAAAATATATAAGGATTTATTGCCATTAATAAGGTGTACTTTCTCAATGGTAGAATTAATAGGTATGATGGGAACACAAGCCAGAGTAGAATTTAATATTATCCACAGATAATCTTCATGTCGATGGTATTTCATGCAGTGTCAGATGAATGGTTCAACAAAGAATTTAATGAAGAAAGATGACCGCATGAATGTGACATCAGAGAAAGCATTATGATACCTTCTATGTACCACAAAGATTGATTTGGCAGAAAAGAAGAGAAGACATCTCAAGTGGGAAAGAGTGTGGGCAAAGCCTTGAATTTAGGACTGTCCAAGGGAAATAGGTGGAATTATGCCACGGGGAGAGGAGATGGGGGCAGGAAAGAATTGGGAATTAGAATTCTAGATCCAAGGAGCAGCATGACATTTACAATACATACACGCATATGTATGTATAATGTCTTCATTTATTTATATCTGTAGTGAAGAAACCAGACAAAATGACTGGTTTGCCAGTATATCAGAAATAAGTAAGGTGCTTGTTAAAACAGATTTCTAGGCCCTGCCTCTTATGTGATCATTGCTGAGAGGGGGCCTGGGAGCTCTAGTTTTATGAATTCTTTCCTGACTTTGCTACTTTGGCACATTTGGAAATTTTCGGAGCTTAATGAACTCTTTCAGCTTTAACATTCTAAGATTCTATGTTTTGGGAAACATAAATAAGATTTTGAAACAAAATTAGATGAATTTTTCATGAGATTAAAAAAGGAGATCAAGGCAAATTTATTTTTAAAAAAACTAAAGAGGAGATATATATATATATCCCGTATACTCTAGAAAGCCAACGTTTGTTAAAAATTCTATCATTCTTAACATTTTTACAAAAAATACAAAGGCAGACTGACCACTTTTTAAGATGGAAAGAAAGAGCATGCCATAAAATTATGTTGTTTATTTTAGATATTGCTGGAATGAATGAATTAATATTTTTCAAAACTTTGATTTACATATATCGTCAATGATATTTAGTTACATGTCATCTGAAGGTTTTTTTAATTATATTTCAGTACATTAGGTTATAAGTTCTTTAAAGATACACAGCATATATCTTCTACATAATATTGTATATGTATATTTCCTAAGACTTTTTAAGAGAAAATGTGTATAACAACTATATTGAGAGCTTCATAAACATATTTTCCAAAGCTAGAGATGATTTTGTCAGTGAAAATGTGATTTAATGAGTGCTGCCTTCAAATGGCATTCTCTACTGGATGTCATGGAGATATGCAAATGAAGTTAAAGACATTGTCCTCATTCTCAGGGAATTTACAATATAATAGGGGAACAAAGTGCAGATGAAAAGATATAACAACACATGCAAAGATGACATGAAAACAGGTACAAATTAATCTAACACAAAACATCAGCGCTAAGAGAAATGGAATAATGGAATGATCAGTGTGGAGTAGAACTATTCAAGTGGACTTGATGAAGAAAACTTATTTTAAATGAATGTTTGAAAGAGGCACAAATACGGATCAAGAGACAAATAGTGGTAAAGATATTCTATTCAGAGAACATGGCAAGACCTCTGGAGAATGAGGGTTAGAAGAAAGAGCAAGTAATTTAATATGATTGCTAAAAGATACAAAACTTGTGCACAAATAATAAAAATGTGAAACTCCCTTTGATTCTGAGTCATCAAATCATCTATATTCCATTTTATATAGGATAAGGATATCTGTTACCAAGGACTCCATAAAACTTCATTTTCAGCGGTCACTGAAAACAAAAGATATTGATAGAAACAAGAGAGAGTTTGACCTAAGATGAATACTTCAAAAAACTTAAAGTCTACCTACTATATCTTAAATAGACATAACTGCTTTGCTCTTGCTTTTACAGTTGAACCAGTATTGCAACTATAAGTTCTGAAAGCATAGACATCAGTTTCAAGTTAAAAAGATTATTTCAAGAAAACTTTTGGAAATCCTGTACAAAGTATGAATATTTCTATGTTTATAATTATTCTTTTATTTTATTATGGAAATCCACATTCATACTTTAAAAACAAAATAGCATTGGAGACAGTTGAAGATTTAGTAATCTCATAGACACATATTGCACCCTACCCCCCTTTCCAATTTATTTATATTACAATTGTTTGATTCAATCAGTAGTCAGAGTTTACAATATTGTGACTATGAAAATATCATTTGTTGCCAAATATGCTACAATTACATTGGTGTTTTATATGATTCTTTTCTCTAGTTAATATGTTGCTTTTGGAGGGGGTTGGGGTGGGGGTGGGGATTGCCCTGTTATGTGCTTATTTCTAATTTCGCAAAGATTCAAACAGACCTAGCAAAAATTTTCATCAAATTTCCTAGTGATTCAGAGAATCTGTCCTGGAGATGTCAATTCAGCTCCTCCATTCTGCTCCAGTGTAGATGGGCTGCGAGGTCCGGTACACAACCATAATCCTGATAACTCCCTTTACAGTGTCTTCCCTTCTTTTCAGGACTCTCCCGCTTCCTTTTTCTTGGTTTACTTCCTCATGTTAGTGGAACATATTCTCCAATTAATACCTGGGAGAGCGAAAAGAAATAAATGGGTGGTCACTTTTTGAGACACTGAAAGTTTGAAAATATCTTTCTCCCCACACTTAGTTGAGTGGGAATTATTTTTTCTTTAATTGTGAGGATACAGCTTTATTTTCTTTATTTTTCAGTTTTGCTTTAGAGATGTCTAATGCCATTCTTATTCCTTATTTTTTATTTATGACCTATTTTACCTTCAGGAAGACTTCAGGATTTTTTTTCTTTATTCCTGTTCTAAAAGTTTATAATGATATGCCATGGTATGGGTTTTCATTATGTTAGGCACTTTCATAGGAAAAAATTTAAATTTTAGTTCTTTAAGATATTTCATCTAGGGTCATTCAGAGTGTCCTATACCCATTACTTCAGACATTCTAGGAATAAAGGAGCTGACTAAGGTCCAACAGGTCAATATAAAGACTTTCACTCTATACAATGCTTTTAGCCGTACACCCCAACCTTGTACCCTTAAATGCCAGGTGTTCCCTAGTCTTGAATAAAACTCTCATCTGCTGAGATATGAAAAATAGTCTACAGTTATCCTCCATAATACCTGGTACCTTCAATTAATAAATCTCTTATATGTTCTGCATGGTGACTAGTTCACATCGGTAAACCCTCAACTATAAGTACTTAGACAGTAACTCAACTAATTCAGTTACTTGAGGAAAAAAAATTCTCTTGAATAAAATCTTCTGAATATCTCGCAACATTGGGCTCATATTCTGATCGTAAATTCTAAATGGAGCTGAATACCAGCTGCCTTCTTTAAATGTGATATATAAACTCTAGTTTGCCACAACCTCATTTCATTCCTGACTTTGAGTCAGAGTAACACTTGCCATTTTCATCACACACTGTGCTTTTTATCATCACCTATGTCCTGTTTCTTGTACCTACTCCACTTATTTACGATACCTGTCTGGCGCTGCAGCTCATGAACTCAGCTTTAGACTCTGTCCTTTGTATGGTATTTGTAATCTCAATTCAAGTTTACTTCTAGAATATTTACTAGTATACAATTTCTAGAATATTTACTAGAATGTATGCAGTTCTCATCAGCAGTATGTCCTATTGAATAAAGCCCATCTGATTTCTTCTTTACTCATCTACTCTCCTCTATTCTTTTTCTTAGTTGCTGTAATTAATACATAAGATGTCCTGTGATTTTGAATGGTCCCCCAACTACTCTGCAGGACTATAAAGCTAAACCATATGAAGTAATTATTGGAGAATCTGGGTTGTAGGAAAAAGGGTTGTAAGTTCTCCCCAGTTAAACACGGCCTCTTATTTTCTTTTCTTGGCTGTGTTCTAAAGTCAGGAATGACCCAAGAAACCCCAATAATAGTTGTTGAAATTTAACTCTTTGACATATTGTTCTGATGAAAAGTAAAAATTTCCTCTTAAGAGGTTATGACTTCAGACTGCAGGAGACTAGGAAGACACAAAAACTAAAGGCAATATGGGGATCCTGGAATAGATACTGAAGCAGAGAAGGGATATTGGTGAAGAAAAAAAAAAGGAAATTTGGATAAGGCTTTTAGATTAATTAACTCTATTGTACTGATGTTACTTTCCTTGTTTGGATCATTGTACTGTGGTTATGTAAGATGTTAACACTAGCGGGAGCTGGGCAAAGTTTATATAATAACTCTCTGCACTATTTTTACGACTTTATCTAAATTTATTTCAAAATAAAGTTTTAAAAATTTAAGAGAGATTATGATTTTTCTTTTGATACATCTATCTTAAAATATATCTACAGTCTAGAGAAGAGCATGTCAAAAACTAATCCTTAAATGCTCTGCAATAGTTAGGGAAAGACACCTGTACATTTGCGTAGAAATCCTCTGTGACGGCATATACCATTCCCACAGGACTTACACACTTTGTTAACGTTTGTCAGATTGCCTGTGACTAGTTGACTTCCTGGATTTTCATCAGCCCTAGAGCTTACCCACATGTTCGGTGGTTATATTACTCCATGTTAGTCTCCTATTATTGACTGTTTGCCTGAACTAGGTCTAGAGATGGCCAACAGCAGTGTGCATTGTGTGTTCTACTGTAACTCCTGTAGTGGGACAGTTCTCCAAGCACCTCTGTCACCCTATTATGAAGATCTAGTTAAGTCTGGCTGGTTTTATATACATGACACTCTGAGGACTACTGTTTTCTCCCTTGGATTTTCTACACTATTGTTGGTCAAAACTCTTTGTTACCAATATTGGTATTTGTTACTACTATGTCTTCATTCGCTCAACAAATTTTCATTGAGCACCTTTTATGTGTAATGCACTGGGATAAGCAGACAATACAGAAAAAATACGTGATAGACATTGATTTTATCTTTATGGTGAACAAATACATACTTTGGTGTGTTTGGTGAATAAAGAGTTGACTCTGTTTTCTTCCTTCCTTCCTTCCTTCCTTCCTTCCTTCCCTCTTTTTTATCTTTCACTTCAAATCTTGAATGATAGCTTCTCTCTGGCTCCTAAAAATATTTTTTAAAATTTATTTCAGATCACCAAGTTATTTTATAAAAGAATCCTGACTGTATATGATTTGCTCAGCTCTGCTGTATTAGCACCTATAAATTTGATTTTAAAAAACATAACATGGTCAGCAAGTGTCATTGTATACATTTTGCCATCTAAAACTAAAGTTTGTATATTTGTGAGTATGGATATACACATGCAAAGACTTGAAAGCCTTGGGTCTTGCTCTTTCAACAGCCTGCTTCCATGGCAACAAGACCTATTAGAAGCAACCTTGTCACCACAATTTTAGGTCCAAATAATTTCACAGAAAAGATAAAAAGGTATGTGGCAACTCTATCTTACTCCATTTTTTACATAAAGTAATTTCTCAGAAATTTGATCAGCATTTGAGACAACAAGTGATTAAAAATTAAAAAGCCCTGAGAGGGAAAAATGTCTATTCATAATAAGGATTCTGAAAGCTTACTGAAAGGTGGAAGAAAACGTAATGGGACTGCAGTCTTTAACGTTTATTGCACAGTGAACTATTGATCCAAAGTTTAAAATGTGAAGATTTAGATCATCATTAGGAAACAAAAATGTTCATCCATAAGCATTTCTACTTTGAGGCTCATAAAGATAGGAAGAAAAGAAGTTTATCCATTAAAATTGAAGGAATCCCATGTTTATAATGTCATTTATCATTTGGGCCAGAAAATCAAGTATGGATGCAAATACTTCATTTTGTTCTTTGAACTTTGAATGTTAGAACACTTTCTCCAAAGTCATTGTCCAGATTTACTGATGGCAAACAAAGGCGGAGGGTCCTGGTAGACACAGAATTGTCAGCCAACGTTTTTATTCTTGGTTCACTGCTTTCCACATCTCTGTGTTCTAAAACACCCTATGTTAATTTTGTTGAACTCAATTGATCACAGAGTCTTCTTGTAAAGCTAAGGCCATGTAATTAACTCTAGTGTATATTAAAGTTTAAGGTTATAGACAGCACCAATAGAGCTCCACCAATCATAAGAAAGACTGGGCCAAGCAGCAAAACTAAAAACCACAGCTTCAAAGCTGTTCATTAAAGCCATCATAATGATTAAATACAGTCAAATGCATATTACCTATTTGAATTTAGTTTTATTAGGGGATTTGACTCAGGTTGTATTGGTTTTTTTTTTTTTTTTTTTTTGGTCATTATATCTACTTCAGAGATAGGATAGAATTATTTCCATAGTGAACAATAGACACAGTCTAGTCACTAGATATTCAATTTTTAAAATTTACTTTTAATTTAAATAGAATACACACATACACACACACACACACACAATCAACAACTAATATTGTCGGATGTCCACAGCAATATATATACACATATGCAAACTTGTAAATTGTTTTTCTTATTTCAAAATATTGCATTCATTTTATAGAGGCTTTAGAATTCTGCATTGTTATTTTGTAAATTTTTAAATACTACAAATTTTAAAGAGTTTAGATAAATTTACAATAAATATTTATTTAACATCTATTGTGTACTGGGTATGAACACCTGGGGGAAATTAAAAGACAAAAAAGAAAGCTAATCTTATCTCTTATTGTCTATTTGGGGAGTTGCCTGTATAACAGAAAAATAACAGAAAAATAAGGAAATGAATAAGGGATGATGAATAGTGAAGTGCTGAGCATAGAGGGAATTGGTAGATAGACTTAGGATTTAAAATTAGAGTATTAGGACTTAACCTCTTTTAATCAAAGTTATGATGCTTTTAGATTCTGTCCAAGTAAAGAGACTCTAGTAGCAAAACCTCTGTTTGTACCCTTGTAAATATTTTTTTAACAAATGGCTTCCCCTACTAGAATGTAAGCTCAAGGAGCACTGACTGTCTCTACATCTAACTTAGCATAATAACTGACAGATAGTAAACATTCCATAAGTAATTGTAAACTGTCTGAAGACAGCAAGCCAAGTACAAGATCTACCTTTTTGTTAAATTTCTTTTAATTTTTAAATTTAGGATTTTAAAACTTTTATTTCAAAATAATATTAGATTTACAAAAGTTGCAAAAATACTTCAAAGAATTACCCATACTCCATAAATGTTATCATATATAACCAAAGCACTATCACTAAAATCAAAAAATTAACATTAGAAATTAACCTTACCACTAGGTGCTACTATTATCTAATTGACAGGCCTTATTCCAATTTTACCAATTTACCCACTAATGTCCTTTTTCTGCTTCCAGATCTAATCCACCATCACATGATGCATTTAGTTGTCATGTCACTTTACTCTCCTGTAAACTGGAAAGTTTCTCACTCAGTTTTTTCTTCAAATATTGCTTAATTGAAAGTTATTTTATGTTTCTTCATGATAAAGTTCAGATTATTTGTTGTTGGTAAAATACCACAATAGAAATATTGTGTCCTTCTCGGTGCATCGTATAGGGAGACATGTGATATTGATTTGTCCCGTCATGGGTGATGCTGTCTTCAATCAGATGCTGAAGAGAGAGGACAGCTACTTTTAGATATTCATGGATGTTTTGGACAGGACTGAATACAAAGGTCCTTTTGGTGTGTACCAAATATCTCAGTGGACACTTTGAACAAGACTAAATGCCCTGCAAGGATATAAGCACAGGGAAATAATTCTGCCAACAACCTAAGGAGTAGATCTTTGCCTAGATGAGCCCCTGATAAGATCTCAGCTCTGGTCAACAGCTGGATTCCAATTTGATGAGATCCTGGAAGAGAGGCTTCAACTATGCTGTACCCAGACTTCTAACTCATAGCAACTATGAAATAATAGATATGCGCTATTTAAAATACATTTAGATATATGTTGTTTCGTCATAATATACTATGCAGTATAGAAAACTCATGCCTGGAAGTGCAAAGCTGCTATAACAAATACCTAAAACAGGAGAGTGGCTTTGGAACTTAGCAGTGGGTGGAGGCTGGAGGAATTTTAAGGAACATGATAGAGAAAGCATAAATTACAGTGAAAAACTAGTAATAGAAATATGGACTTCAAGGACACTGCTGCAGAGGGTCAGGTGAAGTGGTGAACCATGTTCTTGGAAACTGGAGAAAGGGAGAGTGTGTTAGGAAGTGTTTTGTAATATCATCGCTGCAGTTATAACACAGAAGTACTTGTGAGTGATAAATTTGGTTATATTTATTTTTTAACAGTTTAATTATGGTGCACCTAGGCATGGTTTTCTCTGCAGTAAGATTTATAACTCTATAAATTAAGGTCTTTCGAGCCATTATTTGCCATATATTTTTCCACTTCCATTAACTACATGTTAAACTTTTTGCTATTGCTTCAAAGATATTTAGGCTCCGTTCTTTTTTTAAAAAAATCTTTATTCATTTTGTTATCTGATTGAACTTGATTATTTTCAAGTTCACTGATGATTTGTCATCTTTAATCTTCTGTTAAACTTCCAGTATTTTTTGTATCAGACATTTCCCGTTTCACTCCTATCATTTCCTAACAGTCTTCTTCATAATTTCAGTTCTATAATTTCAAATCATTCTATGTCTTGGCTTAAATTTCTTATTTGTTAGTTCATTGTGGTCATATTTTCTTTTCTGTGTTTGAAAATACTTATACAAGTTACTTTAAAATCCATATCTGATCATTGATTACTGATTGCCTTTTCTCCTGAGTAAGGGTTACATTCTTCTGTTTTTACATGTGTCTAGTAATTTGGAATGATATTCTGTGACTGACATATTGTAAATATATATA